>WHUZ01000006.1:1800000-1989476 GCA_015179045.1 Kalaharituber pfeilii | reverse complement strand
AAATGTTCCACATACTCCTGAACTCAACATACCCCTGAACCTTCGTCACAAGGCACATATTAATGTGGAATATGCCAAACGCCCGACAATACCTATATCAAGAGTTCCGTCACATTTCGTATGGAATCAACCTTCACGGAAATAGATACCACAACAATGAGGAGTTGCAATTGGCCGTATCTATCACTGCAATCCCTTTATGTGAAATGTTCACATTCTCCAGAACCTCAACATACTCGGCATAAGGTACAGAAGAATGAGCCAAATTTTATAGGTATGATATATCTCTCTCACTATCAGGAGATGAAGCATAACGAGTTCAATTTGACAGGTACAGCAGCAGCTTTCCATAGCACAATAGTAACAGAGTGAGCTGAATTTAACAGGTATAAGAGTACAATTTGACTGGTATTGGATGGCACGAGATGCAGCTGAACAAGTCAAATTTGACAGGTATGGTAGGTCCATTTCACCTCGCGAGATACAGCAAAATGAGCCGAATTTGACAGGCACTTTGACAGGCACGGCAGCTCCTCAATTTAACAGGCACGACAGCTCCTCAATTCGACAGGCACGGCAGCTCCTCAATGGTGTGAGATGCAGCAGAACGAGTCAAATTGACAGGTATAGTAGGTCCATTTCACCCCGCGAGATGCCGCAAAATGAGCCAAATTTGACAGGCACTTTGACAGGCATGACAGCTCCTCAATTTGACAAGCACGGCAGCTCCTCAATAGTGCGACATGCAGCAGAACGAGTCAAATGTGATAGGTATGGTAGGTCTATTTTACCTCGCAAGATGCAGCAAAATGAGCCAAATTTTACAGGAACTTTACAGGTATGATAGCTCCTCAATGGTGAGATGCAGCAGATTGAGCCGAATTTAATAGGTATAACAGTCTTCCTCAATGGCGTAAGATGTGGTCAAGTTGACAGATATGACCTTGACAGGGAAAAATGAGGCAGAATAAGCCCAATTTAACAGGTATGACAGCTTTCTCTCAATGGCGCGAGATGTGGCCGAATGAGCTCAAGTTGACAAGTATTACAGGACTCTTTCCATAGCGTAAGAGCAGCAGAATGAGCTGGATTTGACAGGTATAGTAGGTCTCTCTTGCCCTGCCATGGCGAGCAGCTGCAAGCGTAGTTACGGGAAATTAAAAAAAAAAAAAAAAAAAAAAAAAAAAAAAGAGTAGGTCTCTCTTGATAGCACGAGATGCAGCAAAATGAACTCAATTACACCGGTGTGTAAGTCTCCCTTGACAATACAAGATACAGTAGAATAAACTAACTTTAACAAGTATATAGGTATGGCAAGACTCTTCTATGGCACGAGATACAAAAGAATGAGCCAAATTTCATAAGTATGGCACATCTCTCTTATCAGCGTGAGATGTAGTAAACGAACTCAATTTGATAGGTATAGTAGTACCTTTCCATAGGAGAGTAGCAGAGTGAGCCAAATTTGACAGGTATAATAGGACTCTTTCCGCATTGTGAGATATAGTAGAATGAGCACAATTTGATAGTTATTCAATAGCACAAGATGCAGCAGAACGAGAGTCGAATTTGACAGATATGGCAGGTCTATTTGAGCCTGGGAGATGCAGCAGAATAAGCCGAATTTGACAGGGATTGGTAGATCTCTCTTGCCAACATGAGATACAGCAAGGCGAGCACAATTTGACAGGCATGACAGCTCCTCAATAATCTGAGATGCAGCAGAATGAGCCGAATTCAATAGGAATGGCAGTCTCTCTCGATGGTGTGAGATGAGGTAGAATGAGCTCAATTTAATAGGGTATGATAGCTTCCTTTCGATGGTATGAGATGAGCTAGAATGAGCTTAAGTTGACAAGTATTACCGGACTCTTTCCACAGTGTGAGAACAGCAGAATGAGCCAAATTTGACAGGTACGGCAGGACCCACCTGGCAGCGTGGAACATGGTAAAATGAGCTCAATTCACAGTTAAGGCTGGCCCCTTTCTATGGTGCAAAGTGAGGCGGTATGGCTCAATTTGACAGATACAATAAGATCTCCTTGATGGTGCGAGATGGGGCAAAATGAGAATGCGCTGGACCGGTACGGCATGGTGCTAGAGGCCAGATAAGGAAGCTAGGTACACATGAAAGGGCATATGCTGGACATCTGAGCAATATCATTGTGGGTAGATATTAACCGGAATTTAGGTAGAGTTTATGGGCTGTAACGAGGGTTTCGCTATCCATAGGTTCTACAATTATTAGCATTATACTCCACAAAATATATAAAATTAATACTAGAGCTCCCTGGATGCAGGAGTGGGATTACGTGATATTATAAATAACAATGAGAATATACCGATATGAATAAATGTAGAGAAACGAGATTGTACGGCCGAGTGAAATGTTCACATACTCCTTAACCTTAACATACCCCTGAACCTTCGTCATAAGGCACATATTAATGTGGAATATGCCAAACGCCCGACAATACCTATATCAAGAGTTTCCATCATATTTCGTATGGAATCAACCTTCACGGAAATGGACACCACGACAATGAGGAGTTGCAATTGGCCGTATCTATCACTGCAACCCCTTTATGTGAAATGTTCACATTCTCCTGAACCTCAACATACTCGGCATAAGATACAGAAGAATGAGCCAAATTTTATAGGTATGGTATATCTCTCTCACTATCAGGAGATGAAGCATAACGAGTTCAATTTGAGAGGTACAGCAGCAGCTTTCCATAGCGCAATAGTAACAAAGTGAGTCAAATTTAACAGGTATAAGAGTACAATTTGACTGGTATTCGATGGCACGAGATGCAGCTGAACAAGTCAAATTTGACAGGTATGGCAGGTCCATTTTACCTCGCGAGATGCAGCAAAATGAGCTGAATTTGATAGGCACTTTGACAGGCACGACAGCTCCTCAATGGTGTGAGGTGCAGCAGAACGAGTCAAATTTGACAGGTATGGTAGGTCCATTTCACCCCGCGAGATGCAGCAAAATGAACCGAATTTGACAGGCACTTTGACAGGCACGACAGCTCCTCATTTTAACAGGCATGATAGCTCCTCAATTTAACAGGCACGACAGCTCCTCAATGGTGCGAGATGCAGCAGAACGAGTCAAATGTGATAGGTATGGTAGGTCTATTTCACCTCACGAGATGCAGTCAAATGAGCCGAATTTGACAGGCACTTTGACAGGCATGATAGCTCCTTAATGGTGTGAGATGCAGCAGAATGAGCTGAATTTAATAGGTATAACAGTCTCCCTCAATGGCGCAAGATGAGGATGGATGTGGTCAAGTTGACAGATATGACCTTGACAGGCAAAAATGAGGCAGAATAAGCTCAATTTAACAGGTATGACAGCTTTCTCTCAATGGCGCGAGATGTGGCCGAATGAGCTCAAGTTGACAAGTATTACAGGACTCTTTCCATAGCGTAAGAGCAGCAGAAGAGCTGAATTTGACAGGTATAGTAGGTCTCTCTCCCTTCCATGGCGAACAGCTGCAAGCGGAGTTAGGTGAAATCAAAAAAAAAAAAAAAAAAAGAGTAGGTCTCTCTTAATAGCACAAGATGCAGCAAAATGAACTCAATTGGACCGGTGTGTAGGTCTCCCTTGACAATACAAGATACAGTAGAATAAACTAACTTTAACAAGTATATAGGTATGGCAAGACTCTTCTACGGCACGAGATACAAAAGAATGAGCCAAATTTCCCTCTCTTACCAGCATGAGATGTAGTAAAACGGAACTCAATTTGATAGGTATAGTAGCACCTTTCCACAGGAGAGTAGCAGAGTGAGCCAAATTTAACAGGTATAATAGGACTCTTTTCGCATTATGAGATATAGTAGAATGAGCACAATTTGATAGTTATTCGATAGCACAAGATGCAGCAGAACGAGAGTCGAATTTGACAGGTATGGCAGGTCTATTTCAGCCTGGGAGATGCAGCAGAATAAGCCGAATTTGACAGGGATTGGTAGATCTCTCTTGCCAACATGAGATACAGCAGGGCGAGTAGAATTTGACAGGCATGACAGCTCCTCAATAATGTGAGATGAAGCAGAATGAGCCGAATTCAATAGGAATGGCAGTCTCTCTCGATGGTGTGAGATGAGGCAGAATGAGCTCAATTTCAATTTAACAGGGTATGACAGCTTCCTTTCGATGGCGTGAGATGAGGCAGAATGAGCTCAAGTTGACAAGTATCACCGGACTCTTTCCACAATGTGAGAACAGCAGAATGAGCCAAATTTGACAGGTACGGCAGGACCCACCTGGCAGCGTGGAACATGGTAAAATGAGCTCAATTCACAGTTAAGGCTGGCCCCTTTCTATGGTGCAAAGTGAGGCGGTATGGCTTAATTTGACAGATACAACAAGACCTGCTTTGATGGTACGAGATATGCCAAAATGCGCTCAATTTACAATTTTACAAGTATGGCAGATTACTCTCGATGGTGTGAGATGGGGCAAAATGAGAATGCGCTGGACTGGTACAGTATGGCGGGGTGATATTTTTTTTTTTTTTTAATTTCATTACTCGCGTGCCGTGGCGGGGTGATAAAGGGGCACCTGCTAAAGGTTACAATCATCGGCTACTACAGTACCTACTGACTCCGGCTCCATTCCCCACCCTTTCTGTTTTTTTAAATCGCAAGCACTCTATAGATAGCGATAGCTATGTCTACTCTTCATCATCACCCTCAGCCTTCAATTCTTCCACTTTCTTATATACTCTTGCCATCATTCCAGCTGTATTAATTATATCCTTTTGTAACTTCTTAATCACCTTATACCAGGGCGGCAAGCGATTAATGATATAAAAAAAATTAAAAAAAATAAAAAATCACCTTATACCTGTTAATATCCTCACTTGCATAGCATTTATACGTGGGTCTATAGGGCGGATAATAAAGCTGGGTACACCTAAAAGGGCATATGCTGGACATCTGAGCAATATCATTGTGGGTAGATATTAACCGGAATTTAGGTAGAGTTTATGGGCTGTAACGAGGATTTCGCTATCCATAAGTTCTACAAAACCTTCTGACGCTACATTTGGTACCAGAGCTCCCTAGATGCAGGAGTGGGATTACGTGATATTATAAATAACAATGAGAATATACTGACATGAATAAATGCAGAGAAACGAGATTGTACGGTCATGGAACTGGTAAAGAGTGTACAGTCACTTGACGCCGACTTTACGGGTCCCTTATCCACTACCGCTACACCTACACTCACCCTCGCGGTCGCGAGGTGGCCACATGCTAGTAACATGTACTAGGGCATGTGCGCATATTAACTTCATAAACCGAGTGCCAGGCATAAAGAACCTTACAATCAACGGTGACACACACTTCCTTAGCACTACCCTATTCAAACACAAAGAATCCTCTGCCAAGCCTAACGGGTGATCAGTCCGGTCTAGCAGCACTGGCCTTACTAAGGATTCAGGGTAAGTGTTCCCCTGCTCGGGTAAGTCTCACCTTAGCCGTAACATTACCCCCCGTTCTAGGGCAGTCGTCTCGACTGACAATCACCGAAAAGTAACCCAAACTAATCGGTATTGTAAGTAATGTGTATCAGCTCTCTTGCGAGAGTCAAAAAGGGTGGCTAATGCAATTATCGGCGTACCTTATGCGCAAGGCCTCTCACAGGAATTCACTCATCTGTGGCCGACGGTGAGACTGGTGTGTCTCTTTTTTTTTTTTTTTTTTTTTTTAATATCACATGACCCCGCTTGTAGCTGTTCGCCATGGCAGGGCCCCTGGGTCTAGACCCTCAAAGCCCGGAGGCAGGCTTATCTACCTGAATCTTCCACCGCCATCTCTACAAACGAAAACATCAACCCCTCCCCGCCCCACTTCCCCGAGGCACTTTAAAAATAGCTACATCTTTCTTCCCCCGCCACCTACTAGCAAACGGAAATTCGCCCCCTCCCCCTACACCTTCAGCGAACCGAAAAACTCTCCCAGCGTATTCACCATCTCCCCATTCTCCTGTTCCACCATCCACTTTTTGTCATCAATATCCTCCCACCTTCCCCATCCTTCCAAGTACTCCACCTCCTCACACCTGAACGCCAGGTGGTCCGCCGTTTGTCTTTCCCCGCACTCACATACGCTCCCCTCCATCGCTTTCCCGATCCTACCTCCCACTCCTTCCCCATCCCCTTTCCCGTTCTCAGTCTCGTGAAAGCCGTTGCGGCCCCCCTTCTCCACTCCATCACTGCGCCCCCCCCCGTACCCCCTTTCCTTTCTCTCCGCCGCGCGCAGTCGCTTCCACTTCTGCCGCAGCCCCCCTTCTGTTACCACCGACCTCCCTACCCTGTCCGCCGCCCTCTTCGCTTCGACGTCCGCCGCCTCGTTGCCGGCGATACCGATGTGCGCCTTCACCCACATCAGCTTAACGTCCCCCCCTTTTTTCTTTCTCTCCGCGACTACATCCACCACTCTCCTCAGGTCTCCGATTCGTGCTTTCCCCAATCTCCCCGCCTTCCTCACCGCCACGATTGCTGCCTGTGAGTCTGTCAGGATGACCAGGTTTGCCGGTGCTGGGACCGCCTTCTCTATCCCCATCCTCATCCCTCTCACCTCCCCATCCCACACCGTCGCCCCCGTCCCCATTTCCTCTCCCCCCCCGCCATCCCACTTCCAGAATCCCCCTCCTACTCTCCCCTTCTCGTTCATGCTACCATCTGTGTACACCGCCCCCCCCCCCCTTGCGTTGCCCAAAAGATTGACGACTCCCACTCCTCCGCGCTTCCCCCTTTGCGTCCTTCTCTCGTCACTTCTTCCACCTCCGTTCTCGCACATCCCCCCCCCATGACACCTCGTCCACCCCCTCCGGCATGACGAAGCTAACTGTGCTCTGTACCCTCCCTGCCACCGACTCGAACCCATCCTTCTTCTGCGTCGCCCACCCCACACTCCAGTCCTTCCAGTCCGCCCCCGCTCCTCCACGTCCCCTCTCCCCTGAAGTCCGTGGTCCAGATGTCTCCGCATCCCTTCGGGTCCCCATACTCCTCGCTACGAACCGCGCCTGTGCCGCGTCTAATGCCGTCTCCGCACTCTCCACTCCGGCGATCCAGTTGACTTTCTGCATCGCTGCTCCGTGGACAGCGCCCGTAGCCTTCTTCAGTACCTGATACTGAATCTTCTCCATCTCTCTCCTCCACTCCTTCTGCCCCGCCCCCTATCTCCGACCCCCACAACATCACCGCCCTTATCATCCCCGTGTACATCTGTCTCCAGCTGCGCGGGCTCATCCCCCACTGCCCTGCACCCAGCCCCATCATCGCGCCTGTTAGTTTCCTTGCCTTCTCTATCCTCGCCTTCCAGTGGAAGTCGAAGTCTAGAGTCGAGACAAAGATCACTCCCAGCCACTTCACTCTCTCCACCTCCTTTCTCCTTCTCTTCCCTTTGCCGAAGACAATATCCTCATGCTTCGCTGTTTCCAGCGGTACCCCCATTTTTCCGCCACCCTCCCCGTTATCCTTCCCAATTTCACTCTCAGTCTCTCCTGATCCACCTCCCCTTCCCAGTCCCACGCCGTTACATTGATGTCATCTACGTATGACGGAACTTCGCATTCCACCTCCGGGCATTCTCTCCTTAGCGTCTCCTCCAAATCTTCCAACATCGGCGCCAGCCATATCAGAAAAATGACTGGTGACAGGGGCGACCCCTGCAGGTACCCCCACGTTCGCTCTGCCTTCCCCCTGACCACTCCGTCCCACTCCACCGTGAACTTTCTCTCTCTAAAAAATCCCTTCAGCCACCCCGCCCACCTCCCTGCTCCCTTGTCTTCCTCACCCTCTTCAGCACCTCTTCCCCCTTCACATTATTGAAGCCCCCCTCACATCGTCAGGCTCCACACTGCCCCCCCTTTCTTGCAAGACACCTTTGTGTTTTGGCGACCGCCCTCATCATCGCCTCTGCCGCGTTTCGTCCCTTCCTTCCGCCAAACTGATGTCGGTGGAAAAGTTGCTCTGCTTTCTGTAGCTCGCTTGCCACCACCTTCTCTCCCAGCTTCGCTACGCAGTTGATCAAGTTTATTGGTCTCCAACTCTTCACCTGCGACTTATCTTTCCCAGGTTTCGGAATCATCACCACCTTGCTCAACTGCCACTCTTCCGGAGTCCTCCCCGCCGCCATCTCCTCCGCCATCTGTGTCATTAGCTCCCGCCCTAACGGCGTCTTCATCACCAGCTTCAAGAGCTTGTATGAGATCCGTCCGGTCCTGGTGCAGACACGTTGCTCGTCCCCTTCAATGCGTCCTCCAGCATGCCCACTATCTTTTCTACCTTGTATCCCGGCCCTTCCTCCGTCGCTCCCCCCCCTCCTCACCCCCTCTCTCTTCCCACTGAAAGTTTCTCTCGACTAATGCTTTGCACTTGTCTTGCTCCGTTTTCAGATCCTCCCCTCCTCTCCCGTCAGCTTCCCCATCGTCGCCTTCACCTTCCATGGGTCTTTTGCTACCCTGGCGACCACCCACGGATCCTTCTCTCCCATTTCTTCCGCGAAGGCCCTCCAACACTCCTCTTTCTCCTTTTTGATGTTCGCCTTGAGGGTCCTCTTCGCTTGCTTCCATCTCTCGTACCTCTCCGGTCCATCCCCTTCGCCCCTTGACCTACTCCCCCTCTCCCTTCCGCCGCTACCTTCTTCCGGAGGCCCGTTAGTTTCTTGGACCACCACTTCTTGCTCCTCCTGCACACCCTCACTTCCCTGCTGTGTCTCTCTTTGAGGCTCAAGAGCTTCTCGTACGGGTCTCCCCGGCAGCCCCTCCATCCACTCCCCTTTCTTCTTCTCATCCCATTCTTTCATGTCCTCCACCATGTCCTCCACTTCCTCGAAATTCACCCTCTTTCTTTTCACTCCTCCCCTTCCTCGGTATCCTCCCACGCCATGCCTATGGCCGCATGATCCGAGCTCAGGAACGCCTGTTGCACCCCCCCTTCATTTCCTCTCCCATCCCTTTTGCCAGCACAGATCGATAACCGACTCCTGTACCTCCCCCCGCCTCTGTCTCCTCCACGTCGCTTCCCCTTCCGTGTTGGCCAGCTTCCATCCATCCCCCTCAAAAAACTCCTTCACCGCCACTCCCCTTCCATTGTTCTGCACTCCCGCCCCTCCCCACACTCGGTGGTGAGCGTTCCAGTCTCCCAATATAACCCCCCTCTTCCCATCCCATTCTTTCTCTATCCTTCCCAGCACCTCCTCCATTTCTTCCTTTTTCCAATTGGGCTGCACGTACACTCCTCCCACTCTCTTTTCCCCCACCGCCGCCCAAACCCAATTTTTCCCTTCTTCTCTTACCTTCACCTTCTCTGCCCTCCCCTTGCTGACATGCAAAACTACCCTCGTTCCCTCTCTCACCTCCGACTTTATGTCGAAAGATGGATGGGTCGTTGTCACCCAACTCCCCCCTCTTTTTTCCACCCACGCTTCTAACACAAAAAAGATATGGAACCCCTCCCTACTCGCCCACTCCAACGCCACGTGCGTGTTGGCTACCCCGCCCTGCACGTTTTGGCACCCTATCTTCCACTTCACCATGTGGACTTCGGGGCTTCGGACCTCTCATCCCGGGTGGGTGCCCAGGCGGAATCTTCAATGCCCTCCACATCCTTCTTCACTCCCTGCATTTCTCTGGCGTCTTCATCCCAGCTCTCTTCCCTCGCTTTTCCCTTGGCCTTCGTCCCCGCCTGCCTCAGGATCGCGCTTATTTCTTCCGCTTCCTTCTGCCCTCTCGCATTGAAAACTATCCCTTCCTCCCCCTCCACCTTCTTTCTCTTCTCGCTTGCGCCCTCCGCTCCCCCTGCTCCCTTTCTCTTCTCCGTGATCGCTCGGAATGCTCTCTTCGCTTCCTCATCGCCACATCCCTTCGCGACGTGTCCTTTCTTTCTGCACACCAAACACACGATTCCGATTGTTTGGCCTTGCATCTGTCCCTGTGCGCCCCCCGTCTTCCCTCGCGGTCCCTTTGGGGCATTCGCTGGTGGGGGGTCTTAATTATCCCTTCCGGTATCGGCGTCTCCCTCCTCCAGTTCTGCCTAATCTCTGGACTCCTTCCCTGCTGCTGTTTTCCTTTCGGGTTCCAAAGTTGCACCCACCTTGGCTTACCCAAAATCATAACTCTTTCCTTGCACAGTCTTTCGGCTTCTTCTGCGTCTGCCACCTCGAACGTCACCGAACTCGACCTCGCCGTCTGCGGGTTCGGTGCCCACGCGAACCGATGGGGTCCTCGGTGGCCTGCCCTCAATTCCGGATTCTCCTTCCTCACGATCTCCCTAACCTCTGCGTCCGTAACTGCCCCTTCTGTACTGGTACTCCTTTTACCACCAACTTCACCGCCTTTTTATTTTCCACCCACACCCTTTCCGTGTCCTTGTACATCGCTCTAATTACATCCTCACACTTCTTCAAAATCTCTCCATCCCCCATTTCCGCGGGAACTTCTTCGATTTCCCACACCCTCTCGAAGACGCTCACCTCCCCTTTTATGTTGAGCTTTTTCACTCGGAACATGGGCTTCTTCTCAGTTGCCTCCCAGTCCCGTCTCGCCTGCTCAAACACTTTTACCCCCTTCTCCTTCTCTTTCTCCCATACTTCTCCTTTCGCCACGACCCTATCCTTATGTTGGGACGTGATTTGTACCTTTCTCATCTTCTTTCCCCCTACCACCTGCCACCCTTCTCCCTCCTGTTTTACTTCTGCTGTAAGGAAGCCTCGATTCTCCCTCTCGATTCTCTCCGCTTCCTCTTTTGCTTCTCTCGCTTTCTTCGCGTCCTCCTCTCTACTTGAATCTAGAGCTTCCCTCTCCAGCCTGTTCGCTCGCTCTTGGGCCAACAATAACTCTTTCTTCCTGAGTTTTTGTTGTGCGTCGAGTGTGTTGTGTGCCTCGATCGCCTCCATTTGCTTGCGTTTTTCCTCCTCCTCTGCCTTCCTCTGCTCCTCTGCCTTCTTCTTGATTCTTCTCGCTTCCGCCTGCCTCTCCCTCTCCATTTCCTTTTCCCTGTTTTCCTTCTCCACCATCCTTCTCTTCTTTTCTGCCCTGTCCTTTTCCTCAGTTGTCGCCAATCCCATGTGTGCGTGGATGCTGACAACCATGTCCTCCAACCTCTTCACTCTTTCTGCCATCCCCTTATCCTCTCCGGTGCTGACGTTCTTCTGAACATCCTCTGCCCACATCCTCATCCCCTTCGCGTTGTTTTCTGTCAACTGTTCCTCCGCCACCCACAATCCCCTGCCCCTCCTATCCTGTTCTCCTGCCTCCTTTATGAACTCCTGCCACGTATACCCGAGGCATCCGTCCATCAGTTTTCCCACTCCCTCCTCTGCCTTCCGAACCTTCTTCGTGACCTTCGCCCTGGCCTTCTTCCCCTTTTCCTTCTCCGCGACCTCCCACATCTGTGCCCTTCTCAGAAAGATGATCGCCGCGTCCACTAAAGCCTCCTCTGTGCTCATACCTCCTTCCTCTCCCATCTCTTCGTCCTCCTCCACCTCCTCCCCTGATTGCATCCCTTCCTCTTCTCCCCCCATCTCCGTTTCCTCCGCCTGTGTTCCCTCCACTCCCTCCCCTTGGGTCTGTGTGACCTCCGTTAGGTCCACCACCGAGATTACCGGCACCGCCGGTACCATATGCTGTGTTGCCACTATCTCGATTCTCGGCTCCGGGGTATTTCCTTCTGGCTGTGAGTCCTGACCCGTTTCCAAGCTCAAGAACCCCCTCTTCCCCGGTGCCGGTGTGCCGAACAGGTTGCCTCTCGGTTCCAATTCCTCCTCCCAAAACGGACTCACTCCATCTGTTCCCTCCAGCACCTCCGGAAGCGTCGGGCCCCACCTGCTCGTGCCCCCCTTCCTCGAAGGTGACCCTTCCTCCCTCACGAACCTTCGTCCCCTTTTCTCTTTCCTCGGTGTACTGATGACCCTTCTGGCCTCTACCCCCGTGCTCAGGTTCTTCACCGTAATTGTTCCCACACACTCTTCCCCCGCTTCCTCCCATACCTGTACCATCTCCATTTCCCTTTCCTTTAGCTCCTTGTCCAGCGCTTCCTCGTCCGCCTCGGCTCCCAACATGCACTCCGTCAGTAAGTGCCTGATGAATTTCCTTTTCACCGGATCCCTCAGATCCTGACTCCCAAACGTTATCGTTTCTTCCCCCTTTTCTGTCATCTTCTTTTCTACCTCCACCATTAGGTTCATTAACGACAGGACCTCCCCTTCTTCCACCCTCTTTCCTTCCCACACGCTCGTTCTCTGAGATGCTTCAACCAGCAACTCCCCAATCGTTTTTCCTTCCCCTGGTTCCCCCGCCTCCCCTTTTCTCTTGAAGAAATCTTCCTTCTCCCAACCCGACACCTCCTCCAAGGTATATTGTCGCTCCCCGTGTATCGCCACACTCTTCTTTCCCCATTGTCCTACTGGACATGGCCCAAACAGTCCGATGCCCTTCCCCTTGTACCCCTTCAGACCCCCCTTCTTTTTTCCGAATCCCGCCAGCATGTCTATTCCTATCCCCGACACTTCCTCTACCCTTCCTTCGTTGTCTTTTTCCTATGCTGCGCCTCAGCCTGTGGCTGAAGCCTTGTTGTTGCTTATAGGTCCGATTCCCCGGGACGTGTTTCCCGTGCGGCTGTGCCGATCGCTCCGATCTCTCCTGCCGGTGTCCGAAAACGGTAAAGATCGCCTGCCGTGTATCCACACCTCCTAAGAGTGTTGTCCTAGAATCCGGGTGCGTTGGCACCAATGGTGCAAGGCCCCCGGGTCGTGATGGTTTTGATGAGGATTCCTCTCACGAAGTCGCCAAAAGCGTGTTTCGTGGGGAAAAGGTCTTGAGAGTTCGAAATCTGTCAAACAAAGTCGATATTCTGTGCCAGGCGGTCCTGGGCTTCGCTTTGGTGTAATTTAGGTCTCGGGGGAGCGTCTGGTCGTGGAGTTACGACCAAGCACTCGTCCTGGAAAAGTTGTTGTCGATGAAGGCCAGACGAGCAGAAAGGGTTCGAGATAGATAGAGGGAAGAGAGAGGTGATCATCTTTGGACCAAGGGCAGCAAGGGTAGCTGGGGCCAGCGAAAAGAAGACAGATTTATACAAGCATAGCCAGGGCCCCCACCAGCTTGAGGGTGGGCCTGGAATGACTACAAGATGGGGGCACCTTGGAACAGAAGCTGAGAGAGCTATAGAAATGGCAATACATGGTAGCCAGAAGAATCACAGGGGCCCCATGGGGAACGTGGAGAGACATAGGTGAAGTCCTAGCCAACTATATCTAGGCCTAGCCAACTTGGAGTCTTGGAGTCGGTACCGCATTCATAGAAGGCAAGAAAAAATGAGTGGAGGCTAGGGCACTAAGATTTGGAAGGAAAGTACTACGGAGAAGGGAGGAAGCATGCTACCTCCGAGGCTGTGTAGATTGGAAGGACCCACTACCACTGGTGACACTCAACTCCCTGGATGCCCAAGCAGATAAACACGAGTGAGAGAGAAGAATTGAAGGGGAGCAGATAAGAGCTGGAAAGCAGTGTACACTGACAGAAGCAGATTGGCTGGGAAGACGGAAGTGGGTCTGTGGAAGGGTAGGGCCACCTCAATATACCTAGGTACCAAGTCAACCGTGAATGCAGAGCTAGTCATAATGGCATGAGCCCTGAAAGAAGGGGTTGAGGAAATACTCCTGGTCATAGACTCCAAGGTGGCCATCCAGAAGCTCAAATCCATTGTCAAAGGCCACCCGACACCGGGAGGAGAAGCCTACCTCACCCGGAAGGCCTTGGAGGAGAGAATCGCACGAGGGGGGATGGACGTGGCCATGATGTGGGTGAAAGGACATGGAGGACTGGAGGACAACGAGAAAGCGGACAGAGCAGCGAAGATCGGGGCCCTCCTGCCATACCAGGACGAAGTCATCACAGAAGTCGGTATATGTATGGAGAGGAAATAGTGGTGAGTGGAAGAAAGAGACTAGCTGGGACTAAAACTATAGACCACTACAACGACTAGGGAAGCACACAGCCACGCTGGCGGGTCTACTCGGCGGCAAGGGCCTCAGGGCCTGGAGGTTCAGAGTGGGGAAAAGCGGAGAGCCCAGAATGCAGGTGGTGCGGAGAAGAGGAGGAGACAGCGGGGCACATCTGGGGAGAGTGCAGAGCCTGGAGGGAGAAGTAGCCTGGGGGCCTGGAGGCCGTGAGGGACCCTCCGGAGGCGAAGGAGGGCGACGGAGACCCACTGGTAAGGATCCTAGAATGGGCAGGGCGGTAACTAAATTTCAGAGCGGCGGGACGGAGAAGCTTATGTCGCAGAGCGCATGCCCCTCTCTCTCTCTCCACCACAGGTGTTTTAAGTGATCAGGATCGCACCCTGGATGCCCCATAACCAGCCAGTCCGCTCCGTCGCCAACACACCGACCGGCGCCAAGAACCAATACAAGGCCCCGAACCACCACTCACCCACCGATCAAATGCCGAAGGGAAAAAGAAGCTGAGGACCGGCTCTCCCCCGCCGCCCTCTCCCCCTCACTCACCCGAGACACTGGGGTTCAGCCCCATCACCCACATAGAGACGACGCCAACCACCACCACAGACTCGGCGGCGTCAAACACCCCCCGAAGCCTTAGACGGTCACCACACACTCGGAGGCGCCACGCGTGGAGACCGCGAACGCACCGGAGGTCACGACACACAAGAAGAAGCGCAAGGGGAAGAGCGCCTCGGCGCAAGACCCGTACGCATTTAAGTACAGACTGGATGAAAAGGAAGCAGAAAAGATCGCCACTGCGCCTCCAATCCGGACTCCAAGCACACCATGTACTGACCCCACCCTACCCAAATCATGGATCACCGAGCCCGCCTCAGGCTCAATCCCCACCAGCCAGAAGACCCGGTGTGATGACGGCTCAACAGCATCCACTGTTTCGCACGGGTACCGGTATCTAGAGCTGGCGGAACGAAGCCTCAAAGGCGGCCTCAATAATCAAATGTCCAGAGAAGAGCCTTCAATTGTCTTGTCTGTGCGTGTCCATATCTGTCCATGTCTGTATACCTCCGTGTATGTCTCCATGTATCCGTGTCTGTCTGTTTGCTTGCCTGCTTCCACAGTCCTATCTACATACAATTTATAGACCACCTTCCCCTCCGACTGAGCCTGTACATCCACATTTCGCTTCTTAAATGTAGCTTTCTTCCTCATCCTACGCATGTGGCCCTACCGATGAGTACCGCTCCGGCCCGCGTATGGCCTTATTCTTTCCATCGGTACCGTGGTTACCACCACATACTACCCCCCTCTCTTAGAACAGCGGCCCTCCGCGTTCGAACTATCAAACCGAGAAGAAAAACCAAGCTATAAAACAAAGAATCAAAGATCAATACACCCACCGTGTTCCAATTCCCTCTCGCTTCTGGTGCTTCTCCCAATTTTTATTTCCTTCAGGTTTCATCCTACGCTGCTTCTCAACCTGAATTCCCAGACAATCCTTCTGACAGTCAGCAATGGCCGGGTTCATCACTGACTGCATTCTTTTCCCGCCGCTGGTTGCCTAGCCTTGCTACGATTCCGCTCATGCTTTGCTTGCATTGAGCAAAACGTTGCCGAATTTCCCTGTTTATCATAGATGGTAGTATAGCAGCTACCATCATCTCTGTTGTCATGCTTAGCTCGTATTAGCCGCTCCCATGGTCTCCCAAGAATGACTTCTTGTGAAAGTCCTTCCATAACAAATACTCTGCATCTAGCTTCAATCCCTCCCACCACTATTGGCACATCATGGCATACGCCATATGCTTTGGTGTTGTGTGAGTTTGCTGATCCAATTACCCAATTTGTTTCCATGTCCATGGGGAGATTCAGCTGCTCATATGCTTCCATTGACATTAAACAAAGCTCTGATCCTGAGTCAACCAACATGTCAAAGGTGCATTCTTCAATTGTGCCCTTGCATCGAGGTGCTGCACATGCATATAGCTTTAGCGAGTCCATCTGAGCAATGTTAACATAAGCATCTATCTTTCCCTTGGCTTCTGGAAGTGGCGAAATCGTCTTGTCTTTAAACCATCGTTGCATCTTATCTGGTGAGACTGATAGTATCTCCTGATCTATCATGCCTGGTGCTACTGTATCAAAGTTTTCCTGATGATATTGTTGTTTATTGCGTTGCCGAGGTCTCACCTCATTGTCTGTGTCTTCCATAGCAGTGTCATGGTGATCATCATTTCTGTCTTCTCTCATATGCCTAGGGTGCACTGTAATCGTGTCTGGAGAAGATGATGGTGTGCGTGGCCGTGGTCTCTTATTTCGTGTATGATCGCCCTTATCATGCAACTGCCGGCCTTGTTTTCCTTCAAGATCTGCCTCCTGCCGACTAGCATTCTGCCTAGCAGTCTGATAAATGACTTTCTCACCATTTATCTTTTCCACTCTCTCATCTAATAGTGTAATGCACCCTACTGACTTAAACATGACTCCTTCTTGCGAAGTTGTGTAGCAACCCAGTCTTTCTGCCATTCAACCATACCAACATGTCTCTCGATTGTGCATACCACCGTCCCAGTAGCATCCCCTAAGATTGGCCCTATTAGGTTCTGGATAACCCCGGTTACGATATTGATTTGGTGAGTAATATGATGGTTTGTTTGCGGCCACCATAGCCATCATTTCTGCTATCTGTGCATTAACCCGTTTTTGAGCCTCAAGTTGCTGGACCTTCAATTCTTTCATCATTTCGGTAAGGTCTTCAATATCTTTGTCACGCCCTGAGGTCCTAGGTGCCCTGTAGTGTTGCTGCGGTTGTGGTTTCTGTATCTTAACCGGCTCTGTCTGTATCATAGGCTGCTTTTTCTTCCATAGCTTTTTCATTTGCGAGCCTTCCTTGGTGCAGATGCGAATAGCCTCCTTCTTAAGATCACTCCATACAGTAGCCGTCGTTGCTGGATCTTCAATATCAATATCGCATTTCTTGCATAGCTTGTCACCAATCTTGTCTGAAAATGCTTGTAGAAAAAGTATCACTCTGGTATGTGTACTTAGAAGCTCCTTGGATACCAAATACTCTGCTCGTTCCGTGAAATCCAGAATGAATGCCCTAAAGATTGCTGCTGTTGGATTCTGGTGCTCACGCATTGCCCTGGAAATATCCTGCAAGTATGTCTCTGTGTACTTCTGATGCTCTCCATCATCTTCACAGAATTCCTCCAGTAGGTCTTTCTTAAACTGATCCCAAGAGTCTCCCATATAGCTTGCCATGGTCTTAACATATTTGCTAATGAGCCTCTCACAGTACAAGGGAAGCTTCTTGATCTTGAATTCACTGCTCCAATCTGCAGTCATTTCTTCCCAAATCCTGATAAAGTCCGTAATATCATTGCCATCAAAGTGTGGAGCGCCGGGTTGATGTGCGAGTGGGTAGAAGTAGACACCTGAGCCATTCAAAATTGCCGGCGGCATTACCTGCGAGGCCTTATCCTTCCCTGTGGCTGTGGCTGTACTTGAGCTGGATGATGTAGATGGTCCTGAAGTAGGCATTTTTGCTACTAAGTTACTGATAGCTGTAAGTAATTGATTCTGTTGCTGAAAGAACTCTTGCTGAGCGTCCTGAAGGCGTTTTCTATGAGTTGTCTTGTTACGAGTTGTATTGCGAAGTCTATTGCGTGGTCTATTGCGAAAGCGGCGAGTTATCCTAAGAGTCCGTGTTGCTGAAGAAGATAGGTGCGGTTTGGTCTTGCGAATTGTCCGGTCTAGAAAGAAAGGTCTTGTAGAAAGGTGCGAGGAGTCCGAAGAAGAGGTCAATTGCGAGTCTGCTGCGTGCGAGAATGCTGAGGTCTGCGTTGTCTGTCTGAATGATCTGTCTGAGGCGAATGCTGCGAATGATGATGCGTGTCTTGATGATGCGTGTGCTGATGATGCCTTCAAGTCTGGCATTCTTGCTGTCTTTATATACCTGTCTGGATCCACCAATTGCTCAATCTTCATAGTTAACCTGATGACAACGTAGCACATAAATATTGACATCATTTTAAAGGTTGAAGCTGTAAAGGTAGTGTGTATATGATAGAATCCATGATAGCCGGGCCGAAACTCAACTCAATTTTTAGTTTTACTGCTATAAGCGAGCAGATAA
Organism: Kalaharituber pfeilii; assembly: GCA_015179045.1. Lineage (NCBI taxonomy): Eukaryota > Fungi > Ascomycota > Pezizomycetes > Pezizales > Pezizaceae > Kalaharituber > Kalaharituber pfeilii. The sequence continues at coordinate 1,971,349 of WHUZ01000006.1, read as the reverse complement.
TGAAAGGTGTCCAAACCGATGATGCCATCATCGTGTAAAGTCTTGCGAGTCCTGAGGGTTGTAGATAGTCAAATTTGCCAATAGGTCTCATTCTGCAGTCACAGCTCTCCGGTCGAAGGGACCAATGTGATGACGGCTCAACAGCATCCACTGTTTCGCACGGGTACCGGTATCTAGAGCTGGCGGAACGAAGCCTCAAAGGCGGCCTCAATAATCAAATGTCAAGAAAAGAGTCTTCAATTGTCTTGTCTGTGCGTGTCCATATCGGTCCATGTCTGTATACCTCCGTGTATGTCTCCATGTATCCGTGTCTGTCTGTTTGCTTGCCTGCTTCCACAGTCCTTATACGAGCGGGAGGGTCTGCGAGGGCTGCTTTGTCACGGTGAGGGCTATAGAAGTATAGAGATACCGTTAAGTCTATTGAACGTAGAGTCGCAAGAACAGCAGGTTTATATACATGAGAAAGCATAGCATAACGTGACTTGTGAACCATGACTGAATAGGAAATTATCAGGGAAGATATCATATCAGGAAAGGTAAGAAAGGCACGGGATGCGTGGCTTGCAAAGAGAACGCCGTGGCGTAAGCCACATAAAAGCGGGCGTTGTGGCGTATTCATACATAATCCAATAGCGAGGTTAAATGCATGAGTGGAACGACACAATAACAGAGAACAATAATAATAGCAACAGGTGGCAACGGATGTAATGTTCCGACAGTCCTATCTACATACAATTTATAGACCACCTTCCCCTCCGACTGAGCCTGTACATCCACATCTCGCTTCTTAAATGTAGCTTTCTTCCTCATCCTACGCATGTGGTCCTACCGATGAGTACCGCTCCGGCCCGCGCATGGCCTTATTCTTTCCATCGGTACCGTGGTTACCACCACACCGGAAGCCCCGAAACCCTCACCGCCCCCCAAAAGCCAAGACTTCCGCCCCACCAACCACTGCCGATGCCAACACTACCCCAAAAGTCGGCATCGTCGTACACGTATAGCCCTTAGGAAGGACCTAGGAAAGGTACAGAAATGGCTGGAAGCCGCAAACAAGGAGCTGGCTTAAGTATGTCGTTTATTCCTCTATTTGTTTCATTTATCTCCTTAATTTCCTTAGATCTCCTATGTACTTAATCTCGCCATAGCCCATAGGGCGGCACACGAGTAATGATATATTATTAAAAAAAAAAAAAAAAAAAAAAAAAACCCTATGACACGAAGTCGAGGTTCTGTGACTTGCAATGGAAACAGAAAAGATTCTCATGTTTTGAAAATACACACTCATCATCACAACACTTGACCCGAACCCTAAATCTATCATTTTTTCCAGATACATATGCTGAAGCCCCATCACATTGCCTGGTGCAGAACCAACAGCCAACCATCGCAACCCCGATGCGTTTGCAATCTTGGCACATTCTTGAGAGAGCGTGAGCAGGTAGCAGCAAGGACCATGGTGCCGTTTGTACCGATGGAAGCACGTCGATTACCGCTATTGAAAAGGCGGGGCATTTAAGGAACAGTGCCCTATACGCAGGGATTTGCCGAAAAATTGTTAAACCCCAAGCAATATAATAGGCGAAAAGGGTTAAAAGTGGATCATGCTCAGGTGATATATTCTCGAAGGCGGTTTGGATACATGCAGCAACCCTAGCATGTACTGGCGACTCATTCTCCTGAATTCCTAGCTTTTGTATTATCTTCAGGGATGCAGAATACGCCAGAGCTTTCAGTGTCGGGAGGTTGAAACGATCAGCAAGGAGATAGACGCCCAAGTGCACAGGCAGAACTGTCTTTAGGTCTGGCATATTTTTCGAATAGTCAGCTAACCAGGAGTCAAATGAAGAAATCACAGTGCGCTCTCACGGTCGGTACTTTCGTGAATACACCCACTGCAGGAACATCTGCATGGTAATGTAATTCACATCGTGCAGCAACATTTCACCCTCTTTTCCCTCTTTCATGTCATTATTGACGTGGTTCGCAAACTCGGTGGACAAAGAAGCAAGGAGGGCGCGATGAACTTGAAATGGTGGCGGGGGTTGCGACGGGGCATCAGGCGCGTCAGCCAAGTAGATGCGGAAGAATTCGCTATGCAGGAGAGCAGGGTCAATAAGATCAAGTTCCATTTTGCAAAACACAATCAGTTTGTTCGTAATGCAGGATGGTGCAGATTGAAGTAATAAATTGTGACTTGAAAAAAGCGATAAAGGGTGTCACACGCACGTGCGGGGTATATACGTTGATCGACGGGCAATTGAAGGCCTTACGCGTAGAGGGCGGCATCTCCGATCCTGTACTCTTGGCAGCAGCCAGTCTAGTACTTGTGAGTAGAAGCGACAAATTTAACATACATGTGGGCAAATTCCAAATAGAGAAAACCTTTTTTTCCCCTGTTTCCATGACGCCACTGAGATTCTTCCCCTGTTCAAGTTTCAGATGATCAACTAATACTATATTATTTAGTCTATTCATAATATTACATATCCTCGCACTCCAATGCAATAAGGCATTGATTCTAGTGAAATATGTGACCATTGAACTTCAATGTAGTCGCATATTGAAATTCAATACAATATATCTTGTCGCATACTTCATATATATCTAGTTGCATATTTTATGTATATTCTGGTCATATATTTTACCTTTTAGTCGCATATTTCATTTCAAGTTTATAATACGAGAATATTACATAGAACTTCAATATTAAAATGGATTAAATAAAGTTCTTATTTCTTAATTGCATTATTAAAGTTCAATATATTATTCTGATAGCATATTTTATTGCGAACTTGAAAAAAAATATGTGACTAGAAATTATATATTGAATATGCAACTATACTGAAGGTTCAATGGTTGCATATTTCACTATAAATGAGTAGAATTAAGGATTTATTGCATTGGCGTACAATACTATGTAATATTATGTATGAATAGACTAAAAAATATAGTATTAGTGGAGGACTTCCCGTAACGCACACTACCGGGATATTGCGCACTACCGGGATATTGCGCACTTTCCGGATACCACAACAAAAAATTACTATGAGTGCAAATGGCCCTCAAGTGGGCTCAAATTGAAGCCAGAGCATGGGAGAGTATGTTAAATTATTCTTTATATATTTCCTAGGCTTATTTGTAGCACGTAAGTGATGACTTATTTGGTACATACAAAATCCTACCGTATTAACTCACTTAAGAGCAAGAAAATGAACGCGCGCTAGTTCGGTCTTGGCATGGCTCAGGCGCCATTAATCGTGCTAGCGCGCGGTTCGTGCAATCTTGGCATTACTAAGCACAGGAATGCGATTATACATGGGGGCTAATCTCCAGCTTCTCTACTCTGTCACGGAGGTGGTAAACGCAGAGATTACCGTCCGCCAGGCCAAAAAGACACTTGACTAGTAATGCTCACTAATTCTCTATGTATCTCATATAGCTATTGTGTAACTGCGATGCATTTGCGCATTTGCGCATTGCATTTTTCACATTTTTTTGCTTCACCAGCCGTCCACCCTATGGTCGACGTCGCGGTGACCCTGTAATATCTCCTACTCTTCCTCTAATACTCATCCGCCTGCCAACGGAAATCATATTCGGGCCCATCATCCTCAGTATCACTAATAACTGGAAAGGAAACTACATGGCTACGCTGTTTTCCATTCAACCTAGCACTTCTTCTAGTTGAAAGTTGCACAGAGGAGTTTTTGAAGCCAAAATTGAATAATGTCAGTATTTGCATATGCCTTCTTATTGAACTGAACAACAACACGAGGATCATATCTTGAGGTCTCCCGTTTTCTTACAGCACTTGTACTCTCAGCAACACCACGAAAGATCAAGAGAGGCTTAACACGAGGCTTTCCGTCTGCAAAAACTGTAAGTTGAATTGTTGCCTGCCGCTTCCCCCACCCAGATTTTTGGCTCTTTACCCATACAGTTTTGCTTCCTTTAAACTCATATGATTTGCCCTCCAAGTATTCCCAAGGCAAGGGTGTTTGATCCATGTTCACGATATTGGAAATTGAATATCGTCCAACTCTCTGCATAACATCGGTAGTGCCATCTCGTAGTTGTGAATTCCGGCGATTGAAGCATAAAAAGTTGGTAATAAGTTCATGGTATTCCTCAGGTGTTTGTTGGGCTTTGTTGGTTATTGCACGGAGGGTAATTTCGTTACGAGCTAAAAATCGCCGGAACCAGCCTTGAGAAAATCGAAATTGGACCGATGAATCAGGATAAATCTCACTAAATAGCTGTTTTGAAGTTCGCTCAAACCACCGGTAACGTACAACGCGGCCAATTTGTCGTCTTGCTGTAAAGGCGGTAACAAGTGCTTTCTCAAGTTCTTTCCATCGCGGAATGTTTTGTCGTATTCGCCGGGATTTTCCATGTGCTTTTAAAAGTAGCTCTTCATTCTATCTAATATTAGCTTTAAGTAAATAGGTAGTATATAGTAAGAAAGGATATAAACCTTTCTCCATTTTGATATTGTAGCTGCATTTTTCAATCTGAACCTCTGCCGAATCTCTTCCAATGTAGGTTTTCTAACTCTACCTTTACCATTATCAACTTGTGTATGGCGTGCCCAAGAGAGTACACCAAGCTTGAACTCAACAGTTCTACTCCGTTTGCTTTTAGAAGGTGATGCAGACGGTACAGGGACCCAACGTGGCCTTGCTGCAATAGGTTGTCTATGTGGTCCAGGGCGTTTTTTTAGTGCATTCAATCGATTCTTTTGTAAGGAGGTTTGTGAGAGCTTAGCTGCCAACTCATTAACTTGTGTTTCAATAACTTGTGGGTTATTAAGAATAGAAGAAATCATGATGCTCCAGTATAGGTACCTATGGTATAATGATGATTTCATTAACACTCCACAACGTTTATTTACTCCCCTGATCCCGTCTCCTACTTCTGTGCTCAGATCCATCGTGGTGTTGAGGTTAGCATCGCGGTAATTCGGGAATCATTATGCGCCCGTGCGTGATACACGCGCACTGGCGCTGAAAGGTTTGCCAAGACCGAACTAGCGCGCGTTTGATTTCTTGCTCTTATGTGAGTTAATACGGTATGCTGGACATGTTTCAAGCTGTCATGTGTTAATGATTCTATTCTGGGACCTTATTGACCTCAATATATACTCTGCTGCCTATTTCCATGAAGTATAGGATGTTTGGTGGTGCTCAGGCTATTCTGTAAAGAATTGCACTGTCATATTGAAGCATACGTCTTTGCTTATGCATATGTACAGCAATTCTGAGCTACTATACAGCATAAAAGCATTGTATAGAGAATCTCTGAGGCTATAAAATAGAAACACATATATAATAAGGTACTTGCTGAACTGCTTGCAGTACTAGCTGATGGATTTGAGCCATTAGGTACTATCACGTGAATTTTATGCATAAAGCATTCTAAGAATACTTACCAGCTCTCTATGTAGCTCTGTGGTATTTGCAACTATGGTGCCTGTTACTGCTATTACTTATCTCATCACCTATTATCATTTATATCTAATGTATGTATATATTATTATGCTCTCTCACTATATCCTGCATACCTCTCTACTTAAGTGGCCATATAACATCTAAATCCATTAGCTGGTACTGCCAGCAGTTCAGCAAGTACCTTATTATATGTGTATTTCTATTTTATAGCCTCAGAGATTCTCCATACAATGCTTTTATGCTGTATAGTAACTCAGAATTGCTGTACATATGCATAAGCAAAGACGTATGCTTCAATATGATAGTGCAATTCTTTACAGAATAGCCTGAGCACCACCAAACATCCTATACTTCATGGAAATAGGCAGCAGAGTATACAGTGAGGTCAATAAGGTCTCAGGATAGAATCATTAACACATGGCAGCTTGAAACATGTCCAGCATAGGATTTTGTATGTACCAAATAAGTCATCACTTATGTGCTACAAATAAGCCTAGGAAATATATAAAGAATAATTTAACATACTCTCCCATGCTCTGGCTTCAATTTGAGCCCACTTGAGAGCCATTTGCACTCATGGTAATTTTTTGTTGTGGTATCCGGAAGTGCGCAATATCCCGGTAGCGTGCATTAGGTCTATTCGCGCAACGGTTCTATTCGCAAATAGCAACATCGCCTTCCCGTCGATTTTGCTGTTTCTAACGCAATAGAACACGGAATAGAAGCATCGCCTTCCCGTAACCTTCTGTTGTCTTTGAATAGAAATAAGACATCGCTTTCCAAATTGGTTGAACCCCTTTTTTTGGTGGAGAAAAGGGGTGTCAGGTACCTCTTGAGAAAGCTCTCCACCTCGCATCTCTCATCCATCATCACCCCTCCTCCATCACGCCTCCTCCATCACACCTCCTCCATCACACCTTCTCCACCATACCCCCTCTATTACACCTCCTCTATCACGTCTTCATTCTCCTCCAATGAGACAAAAAAAACGCATGGCCTCTCCATTAATAGAGCCACCTAGCAAACGTCGCGGTGGTAAACCCAAAGGTGCACAGAAATTTACAGAAAGCGACGAGCGGCGTCTACTGCATATAATGGGGGAAATACTTCCATATGGAAGTGATATGTGGGAGAAGGTAACAGTATTGAAATATAGATAGTTAGATCATACTAACTCGAAGCAACTGTAGGTTGAGACTGTATATAATGATCTTGCAACGGTTGAAAAGCGCAAGTCTAGGGATGCAAAATTCCTAAAAGGAATATATACATCCCTTATTAAAGCAAGAAAACCTACAGGGAACCCAAATATACCCGAGAATATCAAGATTGCTTTGGATATTGAAAAGCAGATTGAAGACAAGCTCAGTATGGGGGTACTGAGTGACTCCAAAGCAGAAGAAGAAGGTTCGGAGGGTTCTAGTGAAGAAGAGAGTGAGGAGGAATCCACATCTAAAGAGGAATTAGATCGTGGAAGCACTACCGAAGTAGATGAGTTCGAAGATGAGTCTGATGCAGAGAAAATCGGAGTACAGCTACAGCTGCACTCATTCTTACCACCACCACCACCACCATCTACACCATATGCGGCACCGTCACCATCACCCGCACCATATTCTGCGCCTCCCCCTCCTCCGTCACCTCCCCCTCGTCCTCCGTCAGCTCCTCCTCGTCCTCCATCACCTCCTCCTCGTTCTTCGTCACCTCCTCCAGCTCCGCAAACTATTCAGGGGATTCTGAAAAGATCTGGCTTCTCATCTAGTATTTCGGAGCCTGGAATTGCTAGCACTATGAAGAAAAAGGCTAAATCTCCTACCAGTACAAAGCCTTCCTCCCTCTCAGTAAAATTTGAGCCATCTACGAAGGTATCTAAAAAGACTACTGGAACTTCAGCCCCATCTCCAGCTCCAACTCCTACAGTTGACCGCTTTCGGACTCCTCGTCAAGTCATTCAGAGGCAAGCCATTGAGCGTGATCAGATTATGGCTCGTCTGTCCACAGCTCTAGAGCCAAATGATACTTTGGAGAAGTTTGGAATGATGCAAGTGGTACAGAGTCAGTTGCAGGAGGAAAGGGCACGTAATGCACGTCTGGAAGAGCGATATGATAAGCTTCTTGCAGAGCATCGAAAGTTGGAAATGGAGCATCAAATATGTAAGCTCCTTCAAGGTAATACTAATAGCAGGCTACCTTCAGGTCTATATCCTCCTTCAGGACTGCATCCTCCTCTACCTCCGGTTTTACATCATCCTTCTACAGGTTCACATCCTCTTCCTCCTCCACCTCCTTCTTCTGGTTCTACACAATATGGGATTGAGCACTCCTTTTCTTCATTGCAGTAGAAATTAGTTTATTGATCTTTGTGAGTTTCCTTTTTTTTTATATATATTTATCACATTCCTGTAATGAGGTGAAAGTATGGAGGTGGGGGCATTGAGGTGAGGGCAGAAAAGGTACAGCAGGATAGGGTGGGACAGAGGGTACGGTGGAGGAGGCATATTGGTTGAGGGTGTGACAGTATTATTTTTCTTTATATTTATCTCTTAGCCTTTATATATCTATTAGCCTTGCATATATCTCTTAGTCTCTTATATATCTCTTTGTCTCCTTATCTCTTTATTAATATTGTATCCTCACTGTATATCTGTTCATCTCTGAGTTTATGCTTTATATACACCATAATTCAATCAAATTAAGTGTCACAATTAACATGGTCGGGGAGTACCGAACCGTCTGAACCGCCCGCGTCACCCGCGCTCGCATACCGCGCTCGCATATTGCGCTCGCATATTGCGCTCGCATACTAGTTCAAGGCCCCCTTTTTTTTTAGCTCCTTCGAACTGACCTGCGCCTTAGCTGAGGTGGTAAGCTGTGGTCTCCAGCAATGGAGGTAACCAAGAGCAGCCACCGAGAGGTGTAGAATTGAGGGCCCCGGTTCAATTCCGACCGGTGGAAGAGGGTTGTCCGGCATCTCTATGAGATGGACTGTAATGCTCCGGTTCCAGCAATGATCTCTTGTGAGTTAGAATTTACTGTAATTTCCTCTCCCTTAGGAGTTAGAAATTCTAATGATGAGCAATTGGGAGCTGGAACCGGGGTAACTTGTTTTGATTTTTTCTAAGATACTACTACTACCGAACCGTGATATATCTACCACACCATGCCCTATATATGCCTCCTCGTGCCTCCGTGCCCATATATGCCTTCGCGTGCCTCCCTCGTGCCCCCGTGCCCCCGTGCCCCCGTTCCTCCTCCTCCATTACATTACGCAACAAAATTATAGAACCTCCGGATTCGGTCATTCTTTTTGATATCTCCAAACAAATACTCCTGAAAGTTAGAATAAAACCCCCCTTCATTCCAAACACGCTCATACGCAGTGCGTATTTGATTAACTCCAACTATACGTGCTCGTATATTATGCAGTCGGCAGCATAGCTCAAGTACAAGATAACGGTAAGCAGCATCATCAGCAGGCATTGGTAGCTTCAATCTTCCAAAAGAGCCTTGTAGGCTTTGCATCCCCCATTCTGCAGCTTGACGTGCTGATACTAACTGCTTATAAAACTCCACCTGATATTGAGCTTCATGAGGATTATTGGCATATCCAGTATAGTTTGCCTTAGGGGGAGTACGAATCTTTGACTGCAGTTGTGGATGTGCTGTTGTAAAAGCAGTATCGGCAATAAGGTAGTATGGTTCTGGAGTTGACTCAATCAACTTGGTGTAAAGATGTCGAGCAACATTAGAGTCATGCCAGCTACCTGGAGCATTAATAGTCGCATGAATAATTGTGCCATCAGGAGCAAAAACAAAGAGATTGGAGGTATAGTGGCTACTACACCAGCCATTGTAGAATGCATTTTCAATGTCAAGATCTTGAGATCTAGCAATTGGAAGTTGAAGACCATCAACAAAGCCAAATCCGGACTTTACCAATGGATGACGCTCTCGAATAAGCCTGTAAATTTGTGAGCTATGCTCCACTTTCTCCTGTTATAAAGATACATACCTACTAAACTCAAATAGTTCACTCTCCTTAGGCCATTTAACTCGAGCTTCAGGTATTTGCTGCAAACAATATAAGAGTAGACGCATGCCAAACAATCGATATCGAGAGCAGACAGCAGGAGTTACTCCAAAGATCTGCTGAAGTGTATAATCTGCCATTGTTGAATTAAGATGATGAAGAACCAGTCCTAAAGCTCCTGCTGCACTCAATGATCTCCGCCCAATATGACCTTCAGTTAAAGTACCCTCCGGATTTACATCATTCCTTGGAATTGGTGTTGTATTCCATAGTCTTTCAAAGGGACCCAATAAAAACGCGAAAGAGCTGCAGTCGAAACCCATTGTTGTAATAAAGGCTCTATCATTAGCATTGTTATAGAGACTATCCCAAGCTGTTCCACCTCGCGGTTGTGGGAGATCTGGTCGCGTAAGATAAAAGCGCAATCGACGCCTTCGCAATCGTTCACGATAGTCAGCATAAAGCCAGATAAGGACAAGGGCAGTGATATATCTATTCCGTTCTTGTTCATAGAGCATTAAAGCAGCTGACGAATCCATGGTATGAAAACACGTGAGCGTGTGTGAGAAGAAAAGGTGGGCGAAGAAAAGGTGGGCGAAGAAAAGGTGGGCGAAGAAAAGGTGGGCGAAGAAAAGGTGGGCGAAGAAAAGGTGGGCGAAGAAAAGGTGGGCGAAGAAAAGGTGGGCGAAGAAAAGGTGGGCGAAGAAAAGGTGGGCGAAGAAAAGGTGGGCGAAGAAAAGGTGGGCGAAGAAAAGGTGTGGGCGAAGGGTGAAAAGGTAGGCGAAGAGGTTGAAAAATTTCTAAGTCGAATAGAAATAGTCTATTTGGTTCGAATAGAAAGGGCTCGAATAGGGGGGGGCCCCTATTCCGTTGAAATAGAAATGGCCATTTTTCGAATAGAACCCCTTCTATTCGGCGCGAATAGACCTACGGGAAGTCCTCCAGTTGATCATCCGAAACTTGAACAGGGGAAAAATCTCAGTGGCGTCATGAAAACAGGGGAAAAAAAAGGTTTTCTCTACAAGAATAATAAACTCAGGTTGCAAGACCATGTCGCCCATGACGACAAGAGGCTAAGTATGACATTACATAAGTTAGGCTTCGCACGACAATCCTCCATATATCGTGCAGCTCACCTATGGTCCTTTTTTTTTTTTTTTTTTTTTTATTTCACGTAACCCCGCTTGCAGCTGTTCGCCATGGCAGGGTCCCTGGACCGAAGTCCTTCTGGCCCGGAGACAGGCACCTGTGCAACTACATACAAAATCGTCCCCTCTGAAAACACACAACGATACTATGACTTCGGTCATGTGGAGGAAACACAAAGCGAAAGCCCAATCCCCCAAGAGAACAATTAAGCATGAATACTCAAATATCCCCTCAGAGAATCAAGCAGTCATATCCATCTCCTCCACATCCCTCCCCTTCCCCTTTCTGTCCACCTTTGTCATTCTGTCCCAGTCATACAAGCACGAGTGGTACCATTTGCCTGATAACCGTACCTTCGCTGGTGTTTGACTATCTGATTCTACCTCCCCCTCCAGGTAGATAACAATCGAGCTAGTCTTCTTTCCCTCCCTCCTTTCTTTTCCCACCAACCATCTTGCCGCAACAATCTTCCTCATCCATGGGTTCGCCTTTTCCATCCACTCTCTTACTTTCCCCGGAGTTTCTTCGTCACCGCTATTCACCTATGGTCCAACGTCCGCTCTACTTCATTTATCTTCTACGATGGAAAGGAAGTTTGTCCGCAAAGCTTTCTGTCAGGAACTTATATTGAAGAGAAGAAGAAGGAAATAATCGAATTCCTGCAACGAAGGCTCATCGGTTGAGATATATATCTATGCCGCCGCTTTCCACCTGTCAAGATATGGCTGTTGGTGCTACCAGGCCTCTGTGTTTTGCTTGGTTTTAACACGCCGTGCACGCACTATGTACGTGCACGGCTTTTTTATTGCAAACCCAAAGTTTGTACAAGGTCCAAGAGATGGCCATTGTGATGACGGCTCAATAGCATCCACTGTTTCGCACGGGTACCAGTATCTAGAGCTGGCGGAACGAAGTCTCAAGGGCTGCCTCAATGGTCAAATGTCAAGGAAAGGGTCTTCAATTGTCTTCTCTGTGGGTGTCCATGTCTGTTGCTGCTTGCCTGTTTGCTTCCACAGTCCTATCTACATACAGTTTATAGACCACCCTCACCTTCCAACTGAGCCTATACATCCATATCTCACTTCTTAAATGTAACTTTCTTCCTCATCCTACGCATGTGGCCCCACCGATGAGTACCGCTTCGGCCCGCGTTTGACTTTATTCTTTCCATCGGTACCGTGATTACCACCACACTGTCGAGAAGATTATGCAAAGATTATTGTGTTTTTAATAATATATAGGCATCTTGGTTCGTGGATGAAAGTAGTAGTGCAAAGTCATCGGTGGTACCATAGAAAACCTAGACCCCGAAACTTGTGCAGCGAAATAGATCTTTACATCACAGTGAAGGAGCTAACTGGGATGTGCCACTCGGAGACTCGAGCACTGGACAATTGAACTCTCACTCTATAACAAACTGTATACGACAGTTCGTTGTATGCCTTGGCTTTGTCGATCGGAATAAACCTATAGTAGTTCCCATTGATTGTAATAGCCTTATAGGGTGCAATTTCCGGTATGTTAATTCCGAGGTCGCACCATGCACTAAGTATGCATCATGCAATCTTTTTTTTTTTTTTTTTGTCACGTGACCCCGCTCGCAGCTGCTCGCCATGGCAGGGCGCATCATGCAATCTATGGAGCCCTGCTACAGACTCGAGAAGGTTGCAGTGTCACAGCTGCCTGTTGGTTCATGTTTATTGCGCAGGGTATATCAACTTCCGTTCAACGTGGCCTGCCTTTAGTGCTATTGAAATGGTGGCAGTAATTCATCGACATATTCAATCAACATTGAATCGGTGTCAGCAAAAGAAAGAGAATGGTTCATGCGAACAACGTGGGAGACCCTTTTTTTTTTTTTCTTATATCATTAATCGCATGCCGCCCTAAGGGCTATGGCAATATTTAGTTACATGTGAAATAAAGGAAAGAAAGAATTTAAGTAGAGATCCCCGGATCTTTCTGTGTGAAGGGGAAGTAACATGATACCACGTAACCAAAAGGAAAAGAGGAAATCCATCTCCTGTGTTGCCTATGACTATTTCTGTATTACAGGTTTAAGGAAAGAATAGAGGCTTAAGTCCGTCTCCTGTCCCAATAGTATTCGTATGACATTGGCCATTTCCCTCCTAGTCTCACTCTGCTCAATGTAGGGTTGACACATTCCTCGAGGTACACTACTACCGAGCAGGCGAGCTTCCCCTCTCCGACAAGGGTCGCCTTTTTTCTCAGCCATCGGATCCCAGTGATTTTTCTCAGTCCTTTGTTGGCTGATTCCAGCCATTTTTGGATGTTCCCTAAGTTCTTCCTCAGGGCTACGCCATGTACTACTATGCCGGACTTTGAGGTGTTAGTGGCGGAGGTGGACCTGGTTGGAAGGGTTCCGTGGTTGCCTCCTCGTCGCTCCCTGTGCCCCCGGGGGGCCTGGGGTGGAACGTGGAAGATGAAAGCATTGCCGTGAGGCAAGTTACATACACCCCAATCCCTGAAGCTGAATGCAATGACTCAGGACAGGTAGTTCCATGTACGGTAAGCGGATCGCCAGTGGTGCACGCTAATATGCAGAGTTCTCAAGAGTGGTGAGCTCACATGTACTCGAGTGCAACTTGATGTATATATCGAAGATATGGTAACTTGCCACTCACAGTTTTTGTTTTTTGACTCTGCTATTGTGGAATAGCAACTAGTTACTGCTTGATAGCCAGGACACGTGATCTTTCAACAAAACCAACCAACCGCCACTACCTCTGAGGTTTGCCATAAGTCTGTTAAGTCCAGCGGTAGTACAGATCATTTACTTGTGTTGTTGCTGCGCCCCACCATAGTGAATAGCTGAAAGTGGGGTTACATGATATAGTAAAAAAAAAAACTGTCGCCGCAATTTGGTAAATGCTTGGGTAGAGGGCTTCAATAGCATATAAGGCTGTTGAAGACTCTTCTGGCATATGTTTTCCATTTACACCTTATTCAATAGCTCGCCGTGCCCACTCCTTAGCGTACGCCACTAGCGATCCGCTTACCGAACATGGTACTACCTGTCCCGACTCATCCCGGAAGCTGAATGTTGTACACTATTTTTGAACTGATAAATTGTACTCTCGAAGTACATTACTAAACTGATTCGATTTGACATTTTTGATATTTTCTCCATAGTGTGAAGAAGAGTTGAATAGGAAGCTGCTATGGTCTGAAAAATATGTCAGATATGCAGCGTCGTGACTGTAGTTTTCAACAGCCAAATCAATTAGCCCATATGCATAATAGCCCAGAGTTACTATGTACCTGCATGAGAGAAAATGTGCCCGACGATATGTCAATGCCATTCTCTACATATTTGCGTATGGGTCTAGCTAATTCGAAGGTATATAAAACTCATACAGCATGCATGTCAGGGGCACCTTTATTGCCGTTGAATAATCCGTGCATGCGACTCTGCACATCTGACATACCTGACATGTGCAGCGAGGGCTATCCTATGGGTGTGGTGATCCTGTGACGTCATGAAACTTTTTATATTCCCTCAGCATCGGTAATAGAGTATACATCAAGATGAATGAGATCAGGTAGGATCGTTGACACCTGGCAGTTCAAAGAATACCCAGCATAGGATGCGTATATATCAAATAAGTCATCATTCATATACTAAAAATTGGCCATGAATATGCAGAAGATAATTCACTACATTCTGTCATGCTCTGGCTTCAATTTAGGTGCACTTGAGGAGAAGAGGACGCCTCCCTCGGTGGGGGGTCCGGAGCCGAAGCCAAAACCGAAGGTCAGGGCCGGCATCGTTGTACATGGGGTCGCGTTGAGAAGGGACTTAGGGAAGGTGCAACGATGGCTGGGTGAGGACAATAAGGACCTGAGGAAGATTGTTGGGGTTCGCTGGTTGAGAAGGAAAGACTTACTGGTTGGGGAAGGAAAGAAGACGAGCTCGGTGGTAGTTTTTCTGGAGGACCAGCAGGATGTCGACAGGGTTAGGCTCGGAGAAAGATGGTTGAGGGCGTGCCGGTATGAGGCCGAAAGGGGACGGGGGTGAGGAAGACTGCTGGCCGCTTTCCCTCCCACAAGACTAATGGAAACAGCGGGAAATACATGTAAAGGCGGCAGAGGGGAGCAGGTGCGGGTGTGGAGAAAAGCAAACGGCAGACCACCTGGCGTTCAGGTGTGAGGAGGTAGAGTACCCGGAAGGATGGGGAAGGTGGGAGGATATTGACGAGAAGAAGTGGACGGCAGAGCAGGAGAACGGGGAGGCGGTGGATGTGCTGGGAGAGTTTTTTGGTTCGTTGAAGGTGTAGGGGGAGGGGGCGATTTTTCGTTTGTTCGAAGGTGGCGGTGGAGGAAAGTTGTAGTTATTTTAGTGCCTCGGGGAGGTGGGGCGGGGAGGGGTTGAGTTTTCCGTTTGTAGAGATGGCGGCGGAGGGGTAGTTAGGTAAGCCTGCCTCCGGTTTAGACCCAGGGGCCCTGCCTTGGCGAACAGCTGCATGCGGGGTCACGTGATAAAAAAAAAAAAAAAAAAAAAAAGGTGCACTTGAGGGCTACTTGCAACTCACAGGAATTTTTTGTTGTGGCACGCGGAAATTTTACAATATCCTGGTAATTTTTTTTTTTTTTTTATGTCATTACTCGCATGCCGCCCTGCGGACTATGGCGAGAAATATCCCAGTAGACTATGTTACTGTATGGCATTGGTTTACTCAACTACACCGCCCTGTTTTTTTTTTTTTTTTTTTTTTTTTAACTCACGTAACCCCGCTTGCAGCGCTAACCCATGGCAGGGTCCCTGGGCAAGCCCTCAAAGCCCTGAGACAGGCTTAACAAAGAAAGTTCTACATACACATCCCCGTTCCATCACTCCCTCTCCATATCTAGAACCCGATTCCAGAAAAGAAATTTTCTAACACGTCATGCTCCTCCCCATTCTCTGCCTCCCTCTTCCAATTCTTTTCCATGTCGCTCCACTTCCCAAAACCTTCTGGACGGTTCTTCTGGTTTCCGCACCGGTAAGTGAGGTGCTCCCCCGTTTGCACCTCCCTGCACCTGCACTTATCAAGGCGGCATGTGAGTAATGAGAAAAAAAAAAAAAAAAAAAACTGCACTTATCCGATTCACCGCCCCGTTGCTCTGTACATTCTTTTTCCCTCAGTGGCCCGTCTCATGACACGCAGGTGGGTTTACGTATTCTAGAGTCTATCATTCTACCTATGTCATAGGAGATTATTTCTTGCTCAGCTATTCGATTTTTCTGATAGGTATTACGAATTCGTGTAATACTAACTCAGTTAGTAAGATTATTTAGGAACCTCTACAATACTTTACATATATTAGCTCGCTTCCCCCTACAAAGTATCTTTCAGGTATGGAAGAGGTTGAAGGTAGAGTGGATTAGTAAGCTGACGTGACAGTACAACGCTTTTTTTTTTTTTTTTTTTTATATCATTACTCGCATGCCGCCCTATGGGCCATGGCGAGGATATGTACATTATGTAAGAGAGTAAATGGAAGTGAAGTAGAAAGGTTACTGAGATTCTGTCAACAACAACAAGAGTCTCGTAAAGGAAAAGGTAAAAGAGAAAGTAAGTGAAATTCTGTCTAACCATGATGAGTCCGTCACTCCTCCATCCATTCCATTAATGCTACCAGGGGTCTTGATCCTCCGTGTTTTCCGTGTTTTCCGGTCCTTTTTTTTTTTTTTTTGTCACGTGACCCCGCTTGCAGCTGTTCGCCATGGCAGGGCATGTTTTCCGGTCTGAGAAGGGCTTTTCTCCCCCATGGCCAAATGGCCAGGGGAGATGGCGGATCTGATCGAGCCACCCAAGAGCAAGGACAAGGACCCTTTGGTAGAGACACTACAGTAGAATGGGCGGAACGATGACTTCTTTCACAATTATTTAAGGGTGACGATGCATCATTTCTATCACGGACTTTTTTCTTTTTTCATTATTATTTTAGGGTGACAGAGATTATTTTCTCAATTTTCCTTTTCTAATACATGTAAATAACCTCGCCATAGCCCCTAGGGCGGCACGCGAGTAATGATATTAAGAAAAAAAACCTGGCCAGGGTGATTTCCATATCCGGGATCTGTCTAAGAGGTGGTCCGTGGTTTCGCGTTCTTCGCCGCACCATCGGCATTCACGGCCATCGGATTTCCCTAGTTTGTATTTCCATTCTCGTAGGCCTTTGCCACTTAATAGCCCTGCCATGGTCGAGACCCTGCGTCCGAGCCTGTGTAGTGGTCTGTAGTTCATTTCTAGTCTTCTCTCTTCAGCTCTCCACGCTTTGGCATGCTGTCTCATCCCCGCTTCGGTTATGATCTCGGGTTTGTATTGTATGAAGGCTTCTATCTCTGCTTTGTCTGCCTGGGTGTTGCCGTGTATGCCTTTGTGTCCTTTCACCTACATTGCTACTATGTCCAGGTCGCCTTTGGCTGTCCAGCCTTCCCAGCCTGTCCTGACCTTATGTGTTGCGCCCTCTTGAGTGGGGTGTCCCTCTGCGATCCTCCGGAGCTTCACGAGAGTGACCTTGGAGTCTGTGTGGAGGAGAAGTTCGCCTTCCGTCGTCTCGAGCGATTAGTTCAGCGTTGTTGACTGTTGCCTTGGAGCCTAGATATATTGATTGTGTGTGTCCCTGCGAGTATATGCCGGCTCCCGCCTTGTTCTCGATCAGGTTTCCGTCCGTAAATGTGCAGTTCCATCCTTCGTCAATAGCCTCGTCTACAGTCCTCTCCCGTTCCCCTTTTCCTGAGTCCGTGGTAAGGGATCCCAGTGCTGTAGCGAGCCCCTGAGGTATGTGTGTTCCTTGACTTCTGTCTTCAAGACAGTATAATGCGTGAAAGCAGTGCAATAGGGCTTCCAATGAAGCTGGGCAGTTATATATATATATAATGTAACCTCGCTAATACTATATATATTATATATAAATACTATAGTTTTAAGCTATAAAACTTTTAAAATATTATTATATTAGAGTTTTTAAATAGATTTAATACTAGTATTTATTTAAGTTATAAATAATTTTATCTGAATTCAATATTTTTAATTTTTCAAAACTTAAATAAAGTAAAAAAAAATAGTAAGATTTATAAATTTTATTTATTTTATAAAAGATATTATAAAAAAAATAAATAAAAAAGTTATTTTATATAAATAAGTTTAAGAAAAAAGAATAAATAAAAGAGTTATACAAATTTATTAATAAATATAATAATAGAATTAAGTAATAAAAAATAAAAAATATTTATAATATATATTAGCTATTATTAACTTATAATTATAATATTTATATAAATTATATATTAAAATTTATAGGATCTTTATATAAAAAAAAAGATAAAATTATATATATTTGAAATAATTTTAATAAATTTTTTTAAAAAAATTAAATTATATTTCTACTATTTTAAAATTATTAATATTCTTATATAATATATTAAAAAAATATATATATTATTAATGTTACGGATTCACCGCAACCGTAGGGCGGGCGGTCGGTGGATGCGCATATGTGACGTAGGCGATATGCGACAGCCGGCGCCAGCGTCGCAGTTGCGAAATGAATGCTATATGAGCTACGCAGAGGACTAGCGAGTATCGCTGGTCAAGTGTCTTTTTGGCCTGGCGGACAGTAACTCTCTGCGTTTACCACCATCCGTTACAATTAAATTCAATATATATAAATAAATATTTTTATTAATTTTTATCTTTTATTAATACTTATTTCTATAAGCTACTTAAAATATATTTTTTTATTTCTAAAGTTATATTCTAAAGTATTTTAAACATATTTTATATTTTTATAATTATATATATATTAAATATAAAAACTTACTTCTAGTAGTAAAAATATTAAATCACTATATATTTTATATATATTCAATTATTTCAAATTTCTTAAATAAATATATAGCTTAGAAAATCTATGCACTTGCTTAAGATACCAAATAGCCATCTTACTATTTTATATTAATATAGGTCTCAGATGTCTTTTTTTTTTTTTTATTATCACATAACCCCGCATGCAGCTGTTCGCCAAGGCAGGGCGTCTCAGATGTCTAATTAGGCAACTATTGCTATAGAGTATTACTCAAAATTTACAATTTGCTAACTGAGGTGCAGAAGTTACTTGCCTATACGTTCCCAAGCTGTATGTGCAATTTGATTATCTTGTATGAAGTTTTGGCCTCACAGGAGGCTGTTTTAATTCCGGAAGTGCGCCGGATCCCGGTCAGTGACGTTAACCTGTTGTAACACGTACCGATTGGTAAATCAAGATAACATTTCATTATCTACCAGACAGTTTCCAGGAACTCCAGTCACATATATCATGATAACAAGAACAAGGCATTCGAACTGGTGCCCGCCCCCCCTCCAAAAAAAACAACAAAAAAAGCTCTAATACGTATAATAGGAGGTATACAATAGTAGAGTCAAAGGAAGACACAAAAGCCACAATAGAAAGATGGCAGAGAAAACGATATGCATAGCGATACCTATAAACGAGGAACAGGTGCCAACCAGTCAGTGGGCACTCATGACTTACGTAGGGGCGGATAGCTAACTCTGGTGTAAATAGGCCATGATACATACCGTGCATGCTTCTTTCTCAAAGAATCTAAATGCTTTCATACACCTTCTCCAATCTCGCGGTCTCCGTGCGCAGCCATTCACTTACATACGTCTGATCACGCCACAATTCGCGGACGTCAATACCACCGAAAGACTTTGCCATCATGTTTGTAAATTCCATAAACTGTTCATCATCTTCATGGACAAGACCTTTCACACGCATGAAAAACAAGGTCATAAACAACCAGATTTGATGACAAGTTGATCCAACGTCATAGATGGCGCTCACGGCTAAGGCGTCATTAGAACTATGTCCGAAAAGTTGGTCATGATTGTGAGGTCCTAGCAACTGATGACTCACCTTTTGCACAAGCCCAATAATCGATTGCGGACCAAATGGTCATACCACCCGATACCAATGTCCCTGTCCCTAAAACTCCTAAGAGGCAGTTTACTACTGTTGCTGGGATAGCGGTTGTCGGATTGCAATAGAGCAAAGCACTACCACCTCCAAGTATCGTGGTCAAGGTACCTCGCGTGACAACTCTCCCAAATGCTGCGTCTTTGTTGGTAATGCTGGCGTGACCGAGAGCTGGAACACAATTTATTAAAGTAGTGCATTTGTGTATTGCGATCTCCAAGTCAGCAATGGAAATTGTGTTCTGTGCTGGGTGGGTGGGCGTATCCGTATGTTAGCAGTTGGAATTTACGTTCAGGGTCTGAACACGAAGGTACAGCATAATAGCTACCATTCAAATGCTGGAGAGTTGTGAGAGAGTCCAGAGCTGCTTGACGAAAAGGTCGCAGAGCTTGGTCGATTTGTTGCTCCACGTTCTCGGGCTTGAGTTCCTCGAGGCGACAAACAGCCTGAATGATAGCAATACGTAAGAAGCAGGCCAGCGTACATGGTGGTGGTATCCATACCCATCCCTTGATAGAAGCGCTCATTGGGGCAGCAATCCTCATATAATCAAACAATATTGCAGCCCTTTCCTCGTCCCGTGCCCTCGAGAATCTACCTCTAAACATCGCTTCGAGTTTTTCAATATGTGGTTTAAACCATATGAGGACATCAGTGACGAACACAATCGCATGTAACCTTGGACAGCCATATTAGCTTGATATGGGAAGGTTGATTTGAAACCTAGGTTACTTACGGCCCCCGAAACCATTTTGTAGGATTCCTTGTGAAAAACTTTCCTGGACCCTCTCGAAACACAGGTTTTCCTTTGGAACGCTCCACTAATGAAACGCAAAAGGCGATTCCAAAGTCGATATCGGCCTGGGATAATACTCCCCTGGATGTAGGGATGAAGCTTACGGCATCTGAATTGTCGATACTAGCGAGATTCAGAGCCTCGGAAGGGTCCAGCAACGTGTCGCAAAGCTGTTTGATTACCACATATTGGCATGGATCATCTTGGTTGTATGTTTTGTGTTTGAAGTGAATCTTCCCGTTAAAAGTCAGTGAACATAGAACATACTATCGAGAGATGATGAGTCTCTATCTACCTCTAGATAAACCCTTTCTGTA
Organism: Kalaharituber pfeilii; assembly: GCA_015179045.1. Classification (NCBI taxonomy): domain Eukaryota; kingdom Fungi; phylum Ascomycota; class Pezizomycetes; order Pezizales; family Pezizaceae; genus Kalaharituber; species Kalaharituber pfeilii. The sequence continues at coordinate 1,950,619 of WHUZ01000006.1, read as the reverse complement.
TCCTCGAGCTCCTGGCTAGAAAGTTCTTTCTCGACCAGTCTCCAGGTCCATGGAAATTCATGTGATTGGGTATAGCTAGCCCAATTGCGCCCCATTCCCTCGTTGAGGGTATCAGCAAAGTCGGATGGGACACTCTCGCAAAAGCTGTGCCATACTTGAAGGCGAACAGTAAGTCTCTTCGCCATTTTCAAGTCAACGGATGGAATTAAAGGTAGAAGCTTTAGATCTGTTAAAAGGTGAAAATGGTTCCAGGCCGAAATCAATGTAGGAGACTTAAAGGATTATATATGGTTGCTAGATGTTTGCATTACCCAGGTTCTCACCCTTAAAGGAATAACATAATGTGCCGCTACCTTGATTCTAGAAATATTCTTAGCTCGTTGCCAACAATTCGCTACCTCGGTGCCAAGAATGCCAACAGTCTCCGTGAGGGGCTGCTCGAACACTGAAACTCCGTCGACTATTTTTAACCCTGCTTTCTCCACAGGAACGTTGTTCTCATCCCAGCATGAACATCATCTTCTGCAACAGCGTCCAAATAACATTATTTCATCTTCCATGGACAGCCATTTTTCAGCACTCGATGCGAGTCATGCGACTCATGGGCGGCCGGATTACGGCGGCATTGGAAGCCGTGGAAGCCCCAACCTTGCGGGAGATCCGCTCAGGATAGGCGCGGACCGAGGAACAGTCCTGGGTTCACGGTGGAGGGCGGCACGTTATCATCTTGGAGCATACTTGGATGCGATTAGCACCCCAGACGCGAAGTGAGAATCGTTATTCTGCAAGCTTATAATCCGGAAGCACTGACCACCATGGAATGAAAGTAGATCACAACTCTCACAGAATTGTCTTCTGAGTGTGGATAGCAATCCCCCTCATCATCAACCTGAGCTGACTTGTAAAGTTGGCGATGAATCCGCCCCCGCGGCGAATGTCATGCGCGCTGTCGCCCGCCGAGATTTGCTGCAGACTGACTTAGTGTTCCTCGACCACATTTTGCGAGACTTCAAGGAGGCAGGGAACCAAAAAGCGTTGCGTGGCCAGATCATCTTTTGGACAATGTATGCCCACCCCATATCCTGCAAGCGTCCTGGTCGGAAGCTATGATACCTTATTCACGAGTGCACATGGGGTAACGTTGCTTTTTACAGGGGTTCTTTCAAGTATGCACAAGGCAAATATACAAACGCTCGCAGCGTGGTTGGGGATTTCTTGTGGATGATGGTTACCCTTGCCACTGGTTATGGCTTGCTCACGGCGTTGGGCTGGGTACTTGTTAGGTGGTGTCGCAGGTCCGCAAATTCTGTTCGGCGGAAGCTCAATGCAGGGGAACTAGGGCCCAGCGATCGAAATGCTTTGGACGGCTGGGGGTGGCGGGTGCTCGAAGTAATGGGCCAATTTTGGTAGAGCAAGCATTCCCACTCAGTCGGGGAAGATTTGAAGTTTCATAAAGCACTTTGAAAACTGCGTTTGAAGTTTAATTTTACAGTTTCTCCGATGGTGTTAAAGAATGAGACTGAACTGTCAAACGTCTCATTGAATCTTCTATAAATGGATTGCAGTATTTTCACTCTCTCGCCCCAAACTTCCTGCTTTCCCCGTAAGAACATCTACACTACTTGATATTTGAACATATTGGATAAGAGTAGCGGCGGACCAGGGCCGATCCAATATGAGATGCCCGACTAGATAGCCTCCTCACCTTGGGAAGAAGCGCTTTCTGTCCTCTTGTATGGTCACTCCTACCTACTCCATATTGCGATTGTCCCGGCTCGCTCAGAACGGGAGCCAATGATGGACTAGCGCGGGGCACCCAGGCCACTCGGAATGTGCATGTGAGTGTTTCATAAATTATGTTCCGCATAATCACACTGTTCATCCCAGTAGTCAACAAAAATTTTGCCGACCAACCATATTTATAAGTGGGGCAATTTGCGTCGCTCCCAGAGCAGATTTCTAGGATGTTTGTGAGTACAGGACTTGTCTGTTCCTTGGAAAACTTGGCAGCTGAATTCAGAGGATTGCGTTGCTACCAATGCCGTAGGGGTAAGGAGCTGCTCTAGGGTAACAAGCGGCATTGCGGCGTAGGCGGCGTAGAGGCAACGTTGCGGCGTAGGCGGAAGGGCAAGGGGGTGCGTACGGAACAATGTCATGAAACCACCCCAGCCCCATAATGACATGCCGGCCATAATGATATGCCTATGGTGGTGTGCACCGAGAGGGGACCACTTGTTACATTCCGTCGCGCGCCAACTCATACAGTTTTTCTTTTTCTTTTTTCCTGGGAGCGGGGGGGGAACCCTGCACACAGGCTCCCAGCTGGCACCTTCAGGCCTTCCGTCGCAATGCACCACATTTGTCATCTTCGCATCGAAAGACCTCCCAATATCGGACAACCTGAAAATCATGCATTTGGTATTACAAGTTTTCCCTTGCTATACCGGATCTGTAATATCCGGCCCTTTTCGTCCGGTATAAGCAAGGCTCCGTTATAGAATAAAATGCTTGGCAGAATAGAATAGGGATGGGCAACAAAAAAAATGTAATTGGGAAGTGGATCGACAACGACAGCCTAAATTTGATTATGTAATGTTAAGTTTAGTAAGCATTTGCGAGGCGAATGCAATGTGGGGTAGCCAAGATTGGACGTATCAGTGTTAGTGTATCCGGTATAGCAAATATTATTTGTATGGAGACAGGGGGTAAGTGCCTGGCAATTCCTGTCCAGTCCGGTATTCTTAGTGCGTCCGGTATAGTAAGAGGGTTTTGTATGGGAGCGGGATGTTTTTTTGTTTTTTTTTCTTTTTACATCACGTAACCCCGCTTGCAGCGCCAAGCCATGGCAGGGTCCCTGCGCAAGCCCTCGAAGCTCGGAGACAGGCTTAACAAACAAAGAAATTTCTATCTACTTCTAAAACCTTATTCCAGAAACCTCCGGACGGTGCTTCCGGTTTCTGTCTTAGGGAGGGAGCGGGATGTAGCAATCTGAGAGTATCCGGTATAGCAAGGTTTCCGGTACAGCGAGGTCCGGTATAGCAAGGGAAAACTGTATTCGATTATTGTTTTTATTGAGCCCAACTTTCATGAATTTTTTAGGGCTGCCGCAAAATGGTATGCTCGCAAAAAAGACCTTTCGCAAGTAGTTCGTAGAGCTTTCCAAGTGCCGAGAAACCAGGCCTTGAAAGCTCTAGAGTGCCAAAGGACCTTTCGCATAAGCTCCCGAGCTTCAGGTTTGCAAACGACGCCAGGAAAAGGGGAGGTACTGGTTACTGATGATGGGCACAAGTTTGCACCTGTAATTTCAGCTCCAACAGGAGCAGCTACACATCCAGTTTCCTGCTCTTAACCCAGAAGTTAATTATTTGGGCTTCTGGAATTCTCATGATATCTTCTACTTTGCCATACCTAGCTATCGTAGTTGCTGAGATATTTGAGGTTAAATTGTAGAGCTTTAATCGGGGGGTGAAGCTTTTCGCTAGAGCTTCACAAAGCTCTAGACCTTCCGCTACGCCATACAGGATTTCTTTTTTTTTTTGAATCACATAACCCCGCTTGTAGCACGTGGCCATGGCAGGGTCCCTGGGCAAGCCCTCATAGCCCGGAGACAGGCTAAACTAAATTTCTACGTACATGGCCCCATCGCGCCGTCGCCCCCGCTCTCCTAACTTCTAGAACTTGACCTCGGGCTCTCCTACCTTCTAGAACTTGACCCCGGCAAAGAAATTCTCTAAAATGTCATATTCCTCCCCTTTCTTACGCCATACAGGTGACCCTGGCTATAATGAACCTCTTTTTAGTGGAAACCTTGCTGATGAATCCTCGCGATTTGCCCCTCGGGGGAAAACCGCAGTATCGGGTGTTTGTGGAAGAAAATTAGACCAAAAGACTCCGCTCGCTGCGGGCTTTCGATCTATGTAAGTTTCAGCGGGGGGGACGTTGTGGTTATGGAGTCGCTTCCAAACGCTCGTCCTGAGGTGGTTGTTGTCGGTGGCAATGTGCTACGGCGGAGAGAGCACGAGGCGAATAGCACGAGGCAGAGTCAGAAGTCTATCTCTCTCTAAAACGAAAGAAAGTCCCAGGAGTTCCCCCTTCCCGAAGGACCCTCCGTGCCATCCCGCTACTACCTCAGGAGGTAACCATCCACTACCCCAGGAGGCAATCATCTATATAGGGAGGCCTTTCTCACATATCCTCTCCTTCGGCCCTTAGGATCGACCCCGATCCTGGTTTTCCATCTGTTGTTCCAATATTATCTTCTTTTCCTGGATCCTCTCCTCCATACTCCTCACTCACAATAGTGGGTCCACGTTTACATGTTGTTTCTCTAGTTTATATCACACTTCAACTGAGTCAGGAGAGGAGCCAAATTCATGTGAAACTTGTTAATCTGCAAGATGTAGACTGTATTTGCTGATGAATATAGTACTAATAATATGAGCATATAATCTAATAGTAGCCTGTCTCCGGGCTATGAGGGCTTGCCCAGGGACCCTGCCATGGCCAAGTGCTACAAGAGGGGTTATGTGATTTAAAAAAAAAAAAAAAAAAAAAAAATATAATCTAATATAATAACAACTTTTAATTTCTTCAGCAGGTATCTTAGTTTGTTGAAGCTTTATATAATATATGCTAATTCTTATTTTATTGACTTGTAATTTCTCTTATATGCTTTTATATTTTATAAAATATATACTACTACTTTTTTTTCTATTCTAAAGCTGTCACGGGGCGGCAAGCTGGTGCTGCTAAGGGATACGACCGGTTCAGGGTAACAGTAGTTTTGCAAGCGCTGAATGGCAGAGGCCTGACAAACTTGACAGGAGAGGCTTGACAGGAGAGGCTTGACAGGAGCAGTTCAGCGGTTCCAGTTCAACGGCGATGGCAGGCTATGGTGAAAAGGCAGAGAAGACCAAGTACTGAATTGGATCTAGGGATTGACGAGAATAACAAGAACATATAGACTGCGAGGAACCATATGGGTCTATTAAGGAGACAAGACAACAGACAAGGAGAGAAGGAACTATTTACATGAGGGCAAGATAGGGCCTATAAATACATGATAGGTTCATTTCCTAAGAAGCATAATACAAAGGTAGAAGCAGCGACGAGGGCAGCAGTAAGAACAGAGTAGTGAAGGCAGAGTTTTCATGGCAGGCGGACGATGCTGGCAGGCGGCGATACTAGCAGGCGGGCTATACTAGCAGGCGGACTATACTAGCAGGCGGGTCGTACTGGCAGGCAGGCTATACTAGCAGGCGGACTATACTAGTAGGCGGGCTGTACTGGCTGGCAGGCTATACTGGCAGGCGGGTCGTACTGGCAGGCGGGCTATCCTAGCAGGCGGGCTGTACTGGCAGGCGGGCTATACTAGCAGGTGGGCTATACTGGCAGCTTGCTAGCTACGTGTAGCTAGCCAGTTCTATGAGCTTGCCGGCTGTTGGCGGGAAGCGGACATGGCTTGCCGGTGGTCATGGCTTGCCGGCGGTCATGGCTTGCCGGCGGTCGTGGCTTAGTGTGCGGAGACTGTAGGGAGCGGGCTGTGACAAAAGCTATAGTATCATACTTTTCTATTACTTCTTAAGTTTATTTAAGTCTCCTATAAGTTTATATCTTATTTTTAAATCTATTCTTAGTTATATAATTTTTAAGTTACTATTTTTCTCTTCTACTACTAGTACTATTATCTAAATTTCTATCTAGATTATTTGCTTTTATTTTTTTTAATCTTTATATTTTTTTTATTAAGTTTTTACTAATATCTTTTAAATATAGCTATAATAATACTTTTAAACTATATCTAATTTATTTTAATTTTTACTTAATTTAATCTATAAGTATGACTTTCTTATTAATTACTTTAATATTATAAAGCTTTTTTTTCCTATATTAAGCTAGTAGAGGTTTATTAGTTCTATTAAAAGAGTGTTTATAAAGAGATTATTACTTTTTTAAGTATTATATTAAGATTGTTAGATAAATTTACAATTTCTTAAGAATTTTAAACTTTGTTACAGCCCACGACCTACAGTCTCCGTACACTAAGCCACAACCGCCGGCAAGCCACGACCGCCGGCAAGCCATGACCGCCTCCAGCCAACAGCAGGCAAGCTCATAGAACCGGCTAGCTATAGGTAGCTAGCAACCTGCCAGTATAGCCCGCCTGCCAGGATAGCCCGCCTGCCAGTATAGCCCGCCTGCCAGTATAGTCCACCTGCTAGTATAGCCCGCCTGCCAGTACAGCCCGCCTGCCAGTATAGCCTACCTGCCTGCTAAAGTAGTGCTATAGTGAAAACTCTGCCTTCACCACTCTGTTCTTACTACTCCCTCGTCGCTGCTTCTACCTTTGTATTATGTTTCTTAACTAATGAACCTATCATGTATATATAGGCTCTATCTTGCCCTCATGTAAATAGTTCCTTCTCTCCTTGTCTGTTGCCTTGTCTTCTTAATAGACCCATATGATTCCTCGCAGTCCATATGTTTTACCATAGCCTATCAGGCGGCATGCGAGTACTGATATAAAAAAAAAAAAAAAAAAAAAAAAAAATTTTCTAACCAAGTTCAATTTTAGGCAAAGCTACTAAATAGACTCCTATATGACAGCGTATTTTCATATGAAGTTGTGAAGCTTGTCAGGATGAGGAATACGTCAGGAACAAGGAAATAAGGCAAATTGTTGACACATACCAAGGATAGAATTAGCCAGCAAAGCAGACTAAGTTTGCAAGAGGGGTTTTTTTTTTTTTTTTTTTTTTTTCACGTGACCCCGCTTGTAGCTGTTCGCCATGGCAGGGCGCAAGAGGGGGGTGGCACCATTGATAATATGCAGTAAGACGGATAACCTGGAAATACAATATATAAGAAGTTCTGAATTTCTTAGACCCTGGCAACGGATGCGTTCCCTGCTTCGTGATCCGCACTTCTGGATGATGTACCTGTGATACAGTTCGGTTGTTGCTGATCCCCATCCTCTCCGCAGATTAACCATACTGAAAACAGATTTCCAACCCCAACAAGAAACGGAATTAACTGCCCTACGGACCCTAACGAATTGACCCCAGTAATAAAATTCCACCTAATTGTAAGTTCTATCGCAAGAATTATCAATCCGTTTACCACAATAGCGAGGACAGCCTTGCTTGTGCGATTCGTGATAAGAAAAACGAAAAAATCCTTATAGCCACCAAGAATTTCCAGAATTATATCTATAACAAGAATTTTCCGAATTTTATCCATGACCCGTGCCTTTACTGTTGATTCTGAATTCCGGCTAGAGTTCCCAGCAGAGCCACAATTAGGGCACCAATTCCGGCGCATCCAATTGAGTATCATCAGCACAAGAGCAATCAGCATGTACACGGTATATATCCTCCCGAGCCAGCGAAACCAGTTGTAGAGACTGACTTTTGCGAAGAAAAATGTGGTCCCAGTGCATGGCGAATGTCCCAGCGTTTCTAGTCCCGTCCACCAAAACCAGACTGAGTAACATATCAGGCCTAGTCCACTCAACGCTCTGAACATGGGTGCCATCTGGTTGAGAAACCTCCCAAGCGTTCGGAATTCTAGGTTCGATGGAAGCGACACTCTCCCAAGAGAATCGAAAGGTGGAGTCGAGATCAGTGCAAGCAAGACCATGATGGCGGTGTCGACTGCCTCAAGTCTTTCTTCCTTGATCGTAACGTAGGACAGTGAAATGAGCAATGCCAATCGGAGAAGCCCGCTGGAGAACGCTAGGCTTTCGATCGCACGCTCAAGCCGAAGGTATTTGGCGCAGATACATGCAAAAATTTGCAAGTAGACCCCAATTCTTACACCAAGACCGTACATATCCGCATTTCCGCGGAAGCCACCTGTTGTCTGCACGATTGAATTGGTTGGATTGGCAGGCTCTTTGCGACTCCAAATGGTAGCTTGAGCCGCGATACCAGAGCTAAAGAGGATGATCAGGAAAGGAAGAAAAGTCACCATTCGAATGGCAAGAGTGAAGAGCATTTGAGCAAAGAACATTTGAGTGAAGAACGCATGAGGATCTGGAGTTAAACTTGAGTAGTGAGATTTTTATAATGAATCCAACAGGCCAGGCCAGGCCAGGCCGGCCCAGGCCAATCAGGCCAGTCCAGGCCAACCAGGCCAACCAGGCCATTTACGTAAATTCAAGCGATTTTAGAATCTAACCCAGGTGAATTAGATTTTAATAGTCCTGGACATTTCCACTATTAGTAATTGACAGTTGCGTATTAGGTATCATCATCAAAGAATTGAGTCCCGTCTGTTGTATTATCTGAAAGGTCCATCATAGCCCCCAGGGCGGAATGCGAGTAATGATATTTTAAAAAAAAAAAAAAGGTCCATCATCGCTAAAATATACATATACTTGAATATCAAGTGTGATACATACTTGACGAAAGTCGTAGACCGCTGCTGTTTAAAATTCTAAATATACGGGAGATTCTACTCATCTAAATACTCAAACAATCTAGTAAACGCTGGCCTCAATTCACCTCGATAGCTGTGGAGTGATTCATTCAATTGGCCTGAACCTGCCTGGTTGGCCTGGTTGGCCTGGACTGGCCTGGACTGGCCTGGTTGGCCTGGACTGGCCTGGACTGGCCTGGTTGGCCTGGACCGGCCTGGTTGGTTTGATTCATGTGGATCAGGCCAACCAGGCCAGTCCAGTCTGGTCCAGGCCACTGAGAATACCGGCCTGGATCGGTCCAGGCGGTTTCAGTCCAATGCAGAACTACATGTATTTAGCCATTAATTCTTTTTCTTCTTTTAATAAAAACCTCGCCATAGCCCATAGGGCGGCATGCGAGCACTGATATTTAAAAAAAAAAAAAAAAAAAGTCCAATGCAGATCACGGCCTGTCAGGCCAGGCCTGGCCTGTTGGATTCATTGATTCATCCCTTGGGTGAGGCTCACGCTGTGCTACTGCCGCTTGTGATAGTTGTCATCTCGTAGATACGGGCGTGGCTTCTGCTCTAGTGTATTTCAGTGTTAGAAACCATGAGCCGAACACACGCGAAACAGTCCGAGCGAAACAGTCCGAGCGAAACAGTCCGAGCGAAACAGTCCGAGTGTGTAAAACATCCGAACATCCGCGATGGCCTAAGCACTCCGAACATCTGCGATGGCCTAAGCACTCCGAACATCCGCGATGGCCCAAACACTCCGGACTGAGTATTCCATATTAGGCAGTCCAAATACTTAGCTGTTCTGTTCACTGGTTTTGTATGCAACTTCGTGTTATAGAGTTTTTGTATATATGGGCTCTGGAAGCCCCGTTCTTGATTGATCATTAGAATTGAATACACACATCTCTGAGCCTATTCCTCTGTACTCCTTTTCACAGGTTATGAGCCCGGACTGTGCAATATAGTCCACCGCATTTAAGTCGCACTTTTTCACACACTTGCACTCCTTGCTCGCACTCCTCACTTGTGCTCCTCGCTCACATTCCTCGCTTGCACTCCTCGCTCGTGCTCCTCGCTTCTCGAATCCCTCGAGCTCACCTGCTCTCCACGTCTACTACTGCAAACATCAAATCATCCTACAATGTCTGGATCCACCTCCACCACTGCTGATGTCTTTCGCCATAAACATGGACAAGCTCCCATGCTTACAACCTCAAACTACCAACAATGGAGCGTGGCCATGAAGTTCATTCTCAAGGCCTGCAATCTCTGGGAAATCGTCAATGGCACTGAGCATGCCCCAGAACAAACTGCCTTAGCCTCCCGAGCATCACGAGCATCAAGCAGTGCCGGACCATCCACCTCAGGCCCCAATACAAACTCAGAAGCTCTAGCTAAGTTTACCAAACGCTCTAATCAAGCTGCTTCCATTATTTTCGGCTCTCTGACACTATCTGCTCAAGCTTATCTTGGAAATGCAGATGAGCCTACTGAGATGTGGAAGGCCCTCAAGCAAAGACTTGACACAGTTGCAAACCGCTCTGGTATTAACGCAATTCAGATGGCCTTTGGAAACGATAAAATGGGTGAACATGAGAAAGTATCTGCATGGATTAGCAGACTCATAGGTTACCAAAATGCGTTGACCCACACTGATGACCCTATTACTGACAGAGGAATGGTCAATCACATCCTCCGCCATCTCTCACCCAAATTTTCAGGCATACGTCGTGTAATAGCAGAGAAACCAATTCCAGAACAGACTATCAACTATGTCCTCAGTACCCTTGTTGACTATGAAACTCAGCTCGAACCAATAACCACTACTACCGCCGGAGCACTGGCAACGAATAGCCGTGGAGGAGGCCGTGGCCGTGGCTACAGATCAGGACGTGGCGGCCGTGGCGGATATAGAGTCAACAAGAGAGATACCCAGTCTAAGCGAATTGCAGGAGTATGTTGGTACTGCACAAAAGAAGGACACAAAGCAGAGGATTGCAGATTACAGAAGAAGGCAATTGAGCTCAAGAACAAAAGAGAGAAACTGAGCCCCGCATCCAATACAGATGATTCCAACAAATCGAGTGCTAACCTGACAAGGATGTATATTGCCAAAGCCTCTGCAACTAGAGCTACCCTCACCAATTGTCAACGAAGAACCTGGTACATTGACTCTGGAGCCAGTGACCACATGTGCTCCACTCTGTCAGACTTCACAAGCCACAAGACACTTGCAAAGCCACGTAAGGTACTACTGGGAGACAACTACACAATTTTCGCTACAGCAATAGGAACCATGACTATTCAGAGTAATGAACGGTGCATGACTCTTGAATCAGTGTTATATGTTCCAGATCTCAAATGCAACCTCTTCTCAGTAGCAAAAGCAGAGGATGCAGGTTACAGCACATTATTCAAGTCAGGCACCTGCAGGATTGCAGATGAACAGGACCGACCAGTCATCACTGTCAAACGTCGAGATGGAATGTACGTAATTAACCTCCGAAAAACCCACGCCGTGCCTGCCACCGCCGTGCCTGCCACCGCCGTGCCTGCCACCACCGTGCCTGCCACCGCCGTGCCTGCCACCACCGTGCCTGCCGCTGCCGTGCCTGCCACCACCGTGCCTGCCACCACCGTGCCTGCCACCACCGTGCCTGCCGCTGCCGCTACCGTGCCTGCCACCACCGTTCTGGCTAAAGGTACACTCGAGCTCTGGCATTACCGCCTAGGACACCTGAATACAGCTGCTGTTAAGACGCTCGCCAATGGTCTTGCAACTGGCATAGAGCTGCGAAAGGCAGAGCTATCCAAAGATGGCAGTCCCTGTTTTCCATGCCTGCAAGGCAAACAGAAGGTCACAATCAATCGAACACCCTCTGAGAGGGCAACTGAGCCCCTCCAACTCATTCACTCTGACTCTGCTGGTCCATTCCCAGTCACACCTGGAAACTCTAGGTACTTCCTCCTCTACATTGATGACTATTCACGCATGACATGGGTATACATCCTTGAATCCAAAACAGTTGAAGAGGTCTGCAGTGCTTTTCAAGACTTTAAAGCACATGTAGAGAAGGAAAGTGGGAGAGTTATCAAACGTTTCAGGTGTGACAATGGCAAGGGAGAATATGACAACCGCAGATTCCGAGGTATTCTGTCAAGCAGCGGTATCTCCTATGAACCCAGCGCACCCTACACTCAGCATCAAAATGGAGTCAGTGAAAGAAAAATTAGGACTATCAAGGAGATGGCAGTGTCTATGAGGTGTGCTGCTAAGCTTGATGAGGAATTCTGGGCAGAAGCTACTGCAACAGCTGTGTATATCTTGAACAGGTCACCTACACGAGCTCTCGAGAACAAAACGCCCTATGAGGCCTGGTATGGCAAGAAACCGGCCCTGCACCACCTGCGCATTTTTGGATGTCACGCCTATGCACATATCCCAAAACAGAAGCGTCGTACCATGCAAGCTAAGTCACAGCAGTGCATCTTCATCGGCTATTCACCTACTACAACCAAGCAGTGGCGAGTTTGGGACCCACAAGGCCGTCGGGCATACATTGTAGCTGACGTGGTATTCGACGAGAGAAAACCAATGGGCATCACCACAGCTGAGCAGCTGAATGCACCTACCAGCTGCAGTACAGAAGAGCTACAGGATGTTAACATGCCTGACATCTGGCCAGAAGACAGAATCACTGAGATTGCTGATGAACCTACGACGCCGGCTATGACGCCAGGTGCGACACTGCCTATGACTCGGATACCGGCCACGATGCCTCAACGGACAGAGCCTGACATACCACGCCTACGTCTTGGAGAAGAAATCATTGAGAAACGCCCACGCCGCTCGCGTGCTGCAGCTACCAGTTCTATGACTGGTAAAGACCCCAATGCCGACCAGATGGCTAAGCACCACACAATCCACGTGTCCACTGTGCATACTGATGCAAGTGAAGAGATATCTAAGTGCTGTCACGCACTAGAATCTGGTACTCTACAAGCTACACCTGACGAAGGGAGGCTTGAAGCTCTCAATGCCCTGGCAGATGCTCTGTGGAGATCTGGCCATACCATGACAAAAGCTTTTCAAGCCCAGGGACCAGTAAAGGAGGCAATTGGTGAACCGACTAGCTACCGGCAAGCCATGCAAAGCCCTGACTGTGTTCAGTGGGAGCAAGCTATGGGCGAAGAACTTAACTCGCTGCTAGAAAACCAAACATGGGAGCTTGTTGACCAAGCTCAGGTACCTGAGAGCAAGAGTGTGATTGGCTGCAAATGGGTGTACAAAGTAAAGCAGAATGCTGATGGCAGCATAAGATATAAAGCCCGCCTTGTGATTAAAGGCTATGAGCAGAGAGCAGGAGTTGACTATGAAGAAACCTTTGCCCCAGTTGCTAAGTTTGCTACTGTTCGAATGCTAATGGCGATTGCTGCAGAACATGACCTTGATATTGATCAAATGGATGTCATTACAGCATTTCTTCACCCTGAACTCGATGAGGAAGTGTATATGGAGCTACCCGAAGGCTTCAGCAACAGCTCCAACAGCAACCAAGTCTGCAAGCTCCGAAAAGCCCTCTACGGCCTCAAACAGGCACCTCGAGCATGGTATGCAGACATCGATGCATATCTAATATCCATTGGCTTCCAGCGCTCAACAGAGGATTCAAATCTCTACATCATGTCTGGAATTTTACTGCTGCTCTGGGTTGACGATATCTTGATCTTTTCATTCAATCCTACACTCAAAGATCAAATTAAGAAGCAGCTCGCTAGCAAATACAACATGAAGGATCTTGGAGCAGTAAAGTTATTCATTGGATTTGAGATTACTCGAGACCGCCCAAATCGCATAATCTGGCTCCACCAAACTAAATACATCAGCAGTATTCTTGTATATTTCGGCATGGATCGATGCAAGAGCCTTTCCACTCCTCTCGACTCGAATGTCAGACTACAAACAGATAGTACTGCTACTCCTACACCAGCCGAAATACGCCAATACCAGTCACTTGTTGGAAAGCTCATGTATGCAATGCTTGGAACTCGGCCAGATCTAGCTTACACAGTATCTACACTTGGACAGTTCAGTGCTGCCCCCTCAGCTCAACACTTAGCAGCTGCAAAGCGTGTTCTTCGATATCTTCAACACACCCGACAACATGGCCTACTATTTCAAGGCTCAAGGTCAAGTTCGAGCTCAGCTACTGAACGGATTATAGGCTATCATCATCCTATAGGGTATAGCGACTCTGACTGGGCCGGTGATATTGACACACGCAAATCAACCTCTGGCTATGTTTTTACCCTCGCTGGTGCTGCGATCTCCTGGAAGTCTAGAAAACAGCCTACAGTAGCTCTTTCCACAACCGAAGCTGAATATATGGCAGCTACAGAGGCCTGCAAGGAAGGCATATGGCTACGAAGGCTATTCGATGAAATCAAGAGCAAGTGGGAGACTGGATGCAACAATCAACAACATGAAGGGCAACTTATTCGAATAGACAACAATGGGGCTATTGATCTAGCTAAAGACCCTAAGCATCATGATAGGACTAAGCACATTGCAATCCGTCACCATTTCATCCGTGAAGCCATTGAATCTGGTGCAATCTCACTCAAGTATGTCAAAACCAATGAGAACCTAGCGGATATTTGCACAAAAGCATTAGCACGCACGAAACATGAATACTTCATGGAAGGAATGGGAGTTAAGCAATTTAGGTAACTTGGGGTAGTACTCTTTCTCTCACGTAAGCTTTTTTCCCATAGGGTTTTTGCTACGGAGGTATGCATAAGGCATCGAGAGTTTTAAGGAGGCTACAGGATCAGAACAGGAACACGCAGTTGAGTGGGAGTGTTAGAAACCATGAGCCGAACACACGCGAAACAGTCCGAGCGAAACAGTCCGAGCGAAACAGTCCGAGCGAAACAGTCCGAGTGTGTAAAACATCCGAACATCCGCGATGGCCTAAGCACTCCGAACATCTGCGATGGCCTAAGCACTCCGAACATCCGCGATGGCCCAAACACTCCGGACTGAGTATTCCATATTAGGCAGTCCAAATACTTAGCTGTTCTGTTCACTGGTTTTGTATGCAACTTCGTGTTATAGAGTTTTTGTATATATGGGCTCTGGAAGCCCCGTTCTTGATTGATCATTAGAATTGAATACACACATCTCTGAGCCTATTCCTCTGTACTCCTTTTCACATTCAGCATACATATTACATCTATATGTGCGGGGTCATTCGTAACAGTGATTCAGTCACCACTTGTCCGGGCTACTCAGTAGGCCCACGGTTCATGATTTTTTTGTTCTGTATACAGTACTATGCACTGCATTACCTACACACCCTACAAGTGTACTCTACAGTTAACTTCGAACTCAACCAAACTGCCGTTAAAAATGCGGAACCCTCTTCAGCGATAATCTGACTCCAGTGAGATACTCCTGAACAGCGCATTCTGGAGATCAAACTAAAATACAGTTGTACAGTTGAAGATCCAACAATCTTAAATGCATGTAACTTCCAAGGACAAGAGAGAATATGAGTAAATAAATGTGTAAAGAAACCAATACCCCAAAGAGTAGATAAAATTGACAGTATAGTAATGTGGCAACCGCAATAATTCAGCGACTTGTTGTACAAGTACTGTACGTACGTTGTGAATGGTCCGGGCCAGAGCGGTTGTCACCAAAGGCCCACCTCGCCATAGCCCTTAGGGCGGCATGCGAGTACTGATATAAAAAAAAAAAAAAATTCACAAAAGGCCCAGCACATATATATTCCCCCATTCCAAGCGGTGGGATGGTATGGACTCTGATGCTGGGGGAATACATTTATTTTATTGGCTGTAGCACCAGCCGCAGGTATGGCAGAAGAGGACGGTTACCCATAAAAAAGTCTTGGGGATTAGACAGTATTTTTTTTTTTTTTTTTTTATATCAGTACTCGCAAGCCGCCCTATGGGCTATGGTGAGGTGTTTTATTAATATAAAGGAAAAGAAGAAATAATCACTAAGTACATGTATTGCCCGCGGTGTTCACGATTAGACAGTATTGGAATAGGAGGATCACGCCATATCCAGATCGAGTCTGCATTTAACGAGGCTCACAGTTGGCAAAGATATCTTTTGCCAACAATGGAATACAGCCTCGATCTGCATATCTTGTTTTTAATTCACGTAACCCCGCATACAGGATACAGGCTACCAGCCTATGGCAGGGACCCATATACCCGGGTCGGGTTAAACCAGCCACCTATCTACACTACGTACACGCTCGGTACACAATGTAGCTGCGGCCCTTCAGCTAGCCCAGATCGAGGCTGGCGAACCTTACCTCGACTGATCCCGTATTGACAGTTCACCCGCATCATGTACGAGCACTGCGGGCACTACATGTACTTTTTGGTTGTTTTTAGTTCTCTTTTCCTTCCTTTTAATTAAAACCCCCGCCATAGCCCACAGGGCGGCATGCGAGTATTGATATATATAAAAAAAAAAAAATTACCTGGACTGGGTTGCCCTCTACCCCCTTCTGCTTCTACCCTTTCTCCCCTAAGTCCTCCCAGCACTGCCAGGTGGCCATCTCTCCACTCTCCTTCTTTCTCTTGGGCCGCTGCAGCTCGCCACACTCGAACACCACATGTTCTGCACTCCATGCTGCTCCACAAGAGCACCATGCCTCCTCTCCACTGATTTTCTCCTCCACATGGCTCCGCCTTTCCCAGTCCGCAGCCAGGCGTAGTTGGTGAGGGCCCTCCTGCACCACTTCACAAGGTTGCCCTTCCCGAACCCAGCTCGCTCCCTCTCCTCCTTTCTCTTTCGAACTAACTCCTGGCGCAGACCGCCCTCAGTGGCCTGCCCATCGTACCACATGCATCTGGCCCCCTCCTTGGTCCTCTCATCTGCGATCTCATTGCCCTCTATCCCCACATGGGCCTTGACCCACGCAAGCCTCACAGCTCCGGGATCCCTCAAGTTCCGCCGCCTTTCTGCCACGAGCTCTACCACACGCGCCAGGTCAGCAGTCCTTGCTTTTCCAGTTTTCCCTGCTATCTTGACTGCGCTAATTGCTGCCTGAGAGTCTGCGAGCAATAACACTCTTGCCGTGGCATCAACCGCCTCGAGGGCACCTCTCATACCTCACCGACAACAACCACAACAGGACGAGCGTTTGGTCCGGTTTGGAAGCGACTTCGCAACCACAACGTTCCCCCAGCGAAACATACATAGATCGAAAGCCCTCAGCGCGCTGAGTCTTTTGGTCTAATTTACATCCTCAAATACCACGATTCACAGGTTTCCCCCGGGGTGAAATTCTGAGGATTTCTTCAGCTTAACACTTCCGTTGCCAGCACACCGCCCACACCCCCGTACGCCAAGACCCAATAGGAAGCAGCCATGGGCGGGACGGTCGCCATGGGCGAGGCATTCAGGACGGTCGCCATGGGCGAGGCATTCAGGACGGTCGCGACGGCCATCACGGCGTACTTGAAGCACGAGATGAGCGAAACCGGAAAAGGGACATTTATCTACTTCGAGTGCGGGAACGACCCAGACGACCCCGAGTGCGTATTTGGGGGTCCGAGAGAAGAAAGGCCCCAGTGGGAGTCAGGTAGCTGGGTTTGGCCAAGCGACAAACTGGACCCCACCACCACCACCATCACCGCTGGCGCCACCACCACCACCACCGCCACCGACGCCACGCACGGTCGGCAACACCACCCCTACTCGAACGAAGAAGAGGAAGGGAAAAACCCCAGCTCCCAACCAACCATATGAGATTAAGCGCCAACTCAGCGATGAGGAGGCCAGAAAGATCGCGTCGTCCTTCTCGGTCGACCCTACAGCCACGGGAGCACCACCCCGCACAGAGGAGCCTCCGAGCGCGACTCCACCTCCTCCCGCTGCTAGGAAGGGCAAAGGAAAGCTGCCGAGTCAAGACGAAGCCTTCCAGCGCCACCTGGCAGCCACATCACGCAAAGGTCCCTCTCCCCGCCCCAAGAGCACCTCCACCTCCCTACCAACCAACCCCGATGCCACGACCAGACTTAAAACCGGCGTCGTAGTACACGGGATCGCCCTACGGAAGGACCTAGGGAAGGTCAGACAATGGTTGGAGGCAGCGAATAAGGAATTGGGAAAGATCACCGGAATTCGCTGGTTGAGGAAGAAGACCATGCTGGTTGAGGAAGGAAAGAAAACCAGCTCGGCGGTAGTTTACTTGGAGAAGGAGACCGAGGTTGAGAGGGTGAGGCTCGGGGGACGTTGGTTAAGGTCGGACCGGTATGAATCGGAGAGGGGACGGAAGTAGGACATACCGGGCCTGCCACCCGCACCATGAAGGAGTTTCGCGGGTACTACATGTAACTAGACGTTGACTTGTTTTTATCTCTGTTATAATAAAACCCTCGCCATAGCCCTTGGGGCGGTCTGCGAGTATTGATATATATAAAAAAAAAAAAAAAAACCTGCGACCTCGCCGCCCCACACAGTATATTGCCAGGACATACTTATCCCAATACTGTCTAATCCCCAAGACCTTTTACGAGCCGTTGTAAGTTACAAAAAGGAAGACTCCACTCATCCAAATTGTCACAGCTCGTGTGTCAGTTTGACCAATTCAACTCATATGGTTACGAATGGCTTTGTTCTGGCCCACCGACGAACATTTTTTGTGTGCGAACCGGCCAGGCCCATTCGCGAATCGGCCAGAAACATGTGGTGTTTTTCACGGGGCCAGCCGATTCGCGAACACCTGGCCCAGCAGCGAACATGAATGTACCTCTATGTACCTACGTGTCTACTGTGTTCTACCAGGATATTGCGCATAACCGGGATATTGCGCACTTTTGGGTGACTAATAAATGACTTGTCAAAATTCAATGACTTGTTCAATTGACTTCAAATTAAATACAATGCATCTAGATACATGTAGAAACCTATTTCAGACCTTTTTTAAGCACACAGAAATTTTTCAGATGGGGTGATTTTGGTAACATACCTATTTGGGAAGGACAGACACTTGAAGGTCTAACTTTTGCAGAATCATTTCCTAAGTCTCACAGCCATTGTGGTAGCTGCTCTTGTGGGTCTAGAGGTGAGTGCGAAGTAGGAAAGAGCTGGCGTCTTGTGGGCGGAAGTGGTGTCTGAACAACTATAGTATCCAAAGTGGTATCTGAGGCAGCATCAGATGTTTCAGAGTCATCTGTATCAGACCAGGCTTCTGGTGACTCTGAAGCAATTCTAGCTTGTTTGCAAGTACGTTGGGATAGTTGACGCTTGTTTTTGGCCTGTGGTTGCTGTGACTTCGGCTTAGATGTTCTTTTTTTTTTTTTGGTTTTTGCTTCTTTTGCTCTTCCATCTCTAGCTGCTTCTTGAGCCTGATAATATCCTTTCCAGTAATGGGCCCAATGACTGGAAGACGTCTTTGGTCCTTTGTCTTGAGTTTTTTACCATGCCTCTTGAGTTTCATATTGATATCTCTCTCAATATCAACCTCAGTCATTGCTCCTAATGCTGCTGATGAGAGTTTAAGAAATGACTTTTTGATTTCTGACTGAGAGGCATTTGGAAGTCGTTGAATGAAGCGAATGGTACGTCTTTTGAGTGCTCTTGGTATCCTAGGAGTATAGACACTATGGGAGGATATTGGACATACTGGAGAGAGGTATTTTTTGATAGCTGTATGTTGCATATTGCCAAGGGGGATTCTATAGTTGCTAGGATATATTCTAATCCCTGCCCATCCAGACTTGATATTCTGCTCCGTAAAGGCACGCTCTCGAGCTGTCTTAAGCATTGGCCAAAAATTTCCTTTTCTAACAATATCAAAATTCTCTCTAGTAAAAGTATCCACCTCTTGACTATTGACATGTTGTAGAGGTGCAAATAACCCAACATCTAAAGACTGTAGAAGATGCGTTGAGTGTGGAGGAAGACAAAATACTAACATATCATGTTTCAGATACCATGAAGGAAATTTCCAAGAGCAATGAGAGGCATGTCCATCTAGAAACAATACAAGATGATGAGTTTTTTTAGACAATTTCATTGCTAGGGGGTCAAAATGATGCTGCAAATAGTCTTGACCGATTTTATTATCTGTCCATCCCTTAGGTGAGTGGTTAAATCTTGCTTCCTTATCCTCTGGAGTAATACCTGCATACCATCCTACTACATGAGCTTTTCCTTTATATATAATATATGCAGGTAATACTTTACCGGCTGCATTAATTGTCTCAATATCTGTAATTGTTTCTCTGTTTCCGTCCACCCTCTTTCGCACATGCTTTCTCCCAGCTCTACAAATTACTTTGCATTTGCTTCCTCTCCCTAACATAAACCCTTTCTCATCCATATTCCATATACTCTCTGCAGGTATCTTATTCCTTGCTATCACTCTTTGCGCTGCCTGAAGAAACCTTTTTACCACTTTCGGATTATTTGCTGCTGCCCGCTGGCGCTCCTGAGCTATTGCTAACTTCTGCTTGACCTCTAGGTGTCTTTTCACAAACCTACATACCCAATTTTTACCTAAATCTTGCTTAATATCCACCTTACATTTAATTATTAAACTAGTAGCAATCTCTCTCAAAGTTTCTATCTCAATAGGAAATCCCATATCATCCATTCACTCAAGATATCTTACCACTGCCTTCTCCTGCTCTTTATCTAGATGCTGCTGACTCTCATGACTAACTTTACGAGTAGTAGTCTTCCCCTTACATATATCTATTCCTCACTGTAGCTTCAGCTAGTCCTAAAAAGTCTGCTGCTCTCCGAACTGACTTGAACTTACCATCTTTAAGGCCCTTAATAGCCTGCTGAATTTTCGCTTCTTGATCTTTTGCCATGGCTGAGTTCTATAGACCTCCGGGAATGATTGTTGCTGTGTTGCTGTGCCCCACAATGCCCCGCAACTGTAGTGATATCAAGTAATTGCGCTAGCGCACTAGCGCCACGCTAGTGCGCAACATCCCGGTCGTGCGCAATATCCCGGCAGAACATAGTATATATGCCCGGTTTCATGAACCATAATGTTCGTCAGTGGGCCAGAACATGTGTTATAAATTTGGCCTTGGATCGGTAATAGATGGGGTGGTAGTAGAGATGTAGCAGATTTTTGCCAATACATGATGGATTTGTAACTGAATTCCAGATAATAGGCTCAAATGATAGCCTCTACATACTAACAATATAATAATTCAAATAACCACTTGACTCTGTTGAAAATTAATAATAAGCTTAATCTTTATTTAGATTTACTACTTGCTAATTATTATTATATTATGTACAAGAAAGAATTGCATATATAAAACTGCTTTAGCTTAACTTTCGAATAATGTAATAATTATATAAATTAAGTAAAAACTATTAGTATACTAGATATTGAATTTATTAGATAGTAAAGAAATAAGATTGTAAGTTACGCAAAGTAGATATGCAGAATTTCTATTAACTGCATTTTCTAATAATACTGTCACCCGTGGCGGCCCTGCCATGGCGAACAGCTACAAGCGGGGTCACGTGAAAAAAAAAAAAAAAAAGTCACGCGTGGCGGGCGGGGTCTGTCTGATTGATACGACCGGCTCAGGGTAACAGTGGTTTCGCAAGCGCTGAAAGGCAGAGGTTTGACAAACTTGACAGGAGAGGCTTGACAGGAGAGGCTTGACAGGAGAGGCTTGACAGGAGAGGCTCGCAGGGGGCGGTTCAGCGGTTCTGGTTCAGCGGTTCTGGTTCAGTGGCGATGGCAGACTATGGTGAAAAGGCAGTGAGGGACTAAGGGGGCCGATAAGGGATGAGGGGGTTAGGGGGGGAGAAATGACGCTGGCGGAGGTGATGGACTGGGCGGCAGAGTAGACGGAGTGGTGCAGGACACGCTCGATGTTGCGACGTTGTTTTTTACTTTTTCTGTGATGTTATACTCTGTTTATTCGTTGTTATGTATTTAAATCCTCGCCATAGCCTACAAGGCGGCATGCGAGTAATGACAAAAAAAAAAAAAAAAAAAAAAAAAAGGCAGTGAAGAAAGATCAGGTAACGAATAAGATCTAGGGATTGACAAGAATACCAAGATCATATGGACTACGAGGAACCATATGGGTCTATTAAGATGACACATCAACAGACAAGGATAGAAAGAGCTATTTACATGAGGGGTAGATGAGGCCTTTATACGATAGGCTCATTGGCTAAGAAACATAATACAAAGGTAGGAGCAGCGATAAGGGATAAGGGCAGTAGCAAGAACAGGGTGGCGAAAGCAGAGTTTTCCTGGCAGGCGGCCTATACTGGCAAGCGGGCTCTACTGGCAGCTTCTGAAGAGCATAAAGAACATCTGTACCCAGTGTTCCCAACGGGCCGGCCAGGCCAGGCCAAGGGTATGGCCTGGCCGGCCTGGGCCATAGAAATCTAGGCCGGCCCAGGCCGCCCAGGCCGGTCCAGGCCATTGAGGCCATTCAGGCTACAGTGTGAGTTAAGTTATACAGTAGCTATATACAGAACGTACTCTAAATTCTACTCTAATGTTTAGGATTTTGCTTGCTGATTTTACACCGCCAGTATCGCTTTTCATTAGCCATGCACAGCTTCACCATTCTGTCAAATCCAACTTTGTCGCACCAGATTTTTGTAACCCAAATTCCAGAAGACTCGATATCGGCATCAGATGGGACTGCAGGGAATCGTCGATGCAAGATCAAAACTTGAACTGCACTATGGAGAGTGAAGAATAGTAGAATGCTAAAGGAATCATCATCGCCAGAACCGGTGGTTGGAATGTCTGTCTCCCTGCAGTACTAATAAGAAATTAGTATATAGTCAAGCGATACCAAAAAAAATTACTTACCTGAATACCTGCGAAAAGCGCTGCTCAATAAAAAAAAAGTCTAGATAGTTATCCGAAAATATTGAAAGGTTCATATTAAATCCGTGTCCAAGTAACCTGAAGGTGGCCCCTGAAATAGCCTCATAACCAGCCCTCCTGCCCCTGAAATTGTTTAAACGGCCTGAATGGCCTGGACCGGCCTGGACCAGCCTGGGCGGCCTGGCCCAGCCTGGGCGGCCTGGCCGGTTGGGAACACTGGTCTGTACCTAAGTCCGATTGATTACAGAGATTGCTGAACAACACAGGATTACATACATGACGAGCACTTGCATGACGTGACTGCCAGAACCATGACTAGATAGGCTGGTGTAACATATCAGGCTGCCCTGCCATGGCGAACAGCTACAAGCGGGGTCACGTGAAATAAAAAAAAAAAAAAAAAAAAAAAACATATCAGGCAGGGTGCGCAAGTCACACGGACTGCGTTTGGCTTGCAACTAAGCTGAAGTTGGTGCTGTGGCGTTATTGCATGATTTCATAAACATTAATATGACAACATGGTGGTAGATCATGGATATGAGTTAAATGAAAAGAACAGAACAGCGACCAAACAACAGACGAAATAGTAGTCGGAAAGAAGGTATCTGTTGGTAACAGTAACAGAAAAGGACTTATGGATTAGTAACTGTAACGGCAAAGAACTTATCGATTAGTAACACCAACATACGGGTATCGGATGTAATGTGATAGATACAAGAGCTCGAACACGGTGTGGGGACGCTGACATAATGAGGATGTGCGCATAAGAGAGGGAAGCTTGGCATGCGGTGGCACGTGATGGGATGTATGGGTTATATATTTGTATGGTTACGGAGCGTTAGCTAGAAATCATCAATCAATCAAGCAATCTTCTCTCGCACCCGCTCGCACTATCAGTTGTACGTTCGTTCCGCCAGCTCTCACTCTCCCGGTCTCTCACAGGCGGTAGTGATCTATACTATCTGTCCTCTTACATTGGTCCCTTCGACCGGAGAGCTGTGGCTGTAGAACGACTGCAACTTGATACCGCAATCGCAATCGCATCATGACTTTGATTTAGACCTTAGGTCGCAATCCGCGCAAATTGGGTATATCGCAAAACACTCGCAATGCACACGCACTCGCACTCGCACTGGCACTGGCATAGGCACACGCATCTGGCATCTCGCACACGCAAACAGCACACACGCAAACAGCACACACGCAAACAGCACCTACGCAAAAAGCACCTGCGCAAAAAGCACCTGCGCACTCGCATATACGCACTTAGACATACCGCACCACGCACACCGCACCTGCAAGACCTCAACTCACTCCGGAGGTGGGAGAGGCATTAGACCCTGAAAAACGCCACACGAGATAGCACAAAAAGCATAGAATAGTATCGAAGCAAGTATTCCTTTTGTCAGCACTATTTACTATTTATCAGCGTGATTTATCAGCGTGATTAGGAATATCATACAGCACCGCAACAAAAATTAGTCACGATTTGTTAGTAATGGAGCGAACATTGATGGCGGAGGTTCTGAGTGGACGCTTTGACGTTGTGTTGACTTTAGTGGTCGCTACCATTCTCAGCCACTTTGCCACATTTCCTAATTTGGTAGTCATTACCGTTCTTGGCCTGTGTGTGGCAACAAACCGCACGGCAACCGGATCAGGTGATAGAAGATCAGATGATAGAAGATCAGGTGGAGGCAATGGTAGGCTTGGTGTCGAATATGTTGAATATGCTGAGTCTGCGAAAGATATAAGGAAGCCAGGAAGGACGCATCGAGAGAGGGAGGCACGCATACCTTCATCGGCACGCACATCCGCACGCACATCTTCCTCCGCACCGCACAATCAGCACAATCGCACCTCGCAACCGCACCCTCCGCTCGCACCGCTCTCTACTTCATCTCTTGCTTGTAACCGCACCCGCACTCGCACAGGCACTCGCACCCGCACACGCACTTGCACACGCACCTTACCTTGCACACGCACCTTTCCTCGCAACCACATCTCGCACCGCATCTGTACCTGTTCAGCACTCTCCGAATCGAAAGCAACCATGCCAGAAGGAAGTGTCGCCGCATCCGGATCTTCTTCATCCGCTGGTTCTTCATCTGCTGGTTCGACTGCGGTTTCCACGAGTACCTCAGCATCTGTGCCTATCTCATCCCTCTGTTATTTCCCACTACCGCATCAACCAGGTGCACCAAATTTTGAGGGTAAGGACATATCACGATTTATTGCTATATGGGAAGATTTGACAGCAGGGTGGGAGGACGAGAAACGAATTAGAAAACTCCCCTTCTATTGTGATGAGGATACGGACACTCATGTTAAACAAATCATTAACTTCAAGACTGTGACAACATGGGATACATTCAAAAAGGAACTGCTGGAAGAGTTTAAGGATTATGACGAAGAGCAACGAAGGAATACCGAGGCTTACCTGCGTTCCATGATTCGCACTATTCGGAACATGTCGGACCCTACTCCCATTCAAATGAGATCCTTTATTTTCAACTTTTCGGAAAGGTCAGAGTATTTAGTCAGCACTGGGGCTATTAGTGAACATACCCGAGTTCTTCTTTTCCTTCAGGCGTTCACAGAAAAGGTAGGCGACATGCTGTGCAAGGAATGCTCGATTGAGTTGGAGAAACCGTCGACGACACGAACGATTTGGGCGGACCTGAAGAAGGAGGCGTTAAAAATATGCACCAAACAAAACCTGCAAATGTGGAGGTTACCAAAGGTTATCCAAATGGTTGATAAAGACATGGATGTGAAGGAAGCAACGCCGTTTAAGCCAATAGCAGAGAAGCCATCTCCGAATCCCGAGCCTCCAGCATCGAAGGGAAAAGTTGACGTAGACGAACTCGCCGACATGATGAAGGAGCTGAAGTTGTATCATATCGAAATGCAGCGGACGCGACAAAATCAGCAAGGACCATCGAGACCATACTATTCACCCAATCAATATGGCAACCGAGAATATCCACCAAGTGCAAACCGTGTCAACATTAGGGGGTGCTATTGGGACGGTGGACCGCATGGTAGGGACTCTTGTGAAGGATTAAGGAAGGCAATTGAAAGAGGAGATGTACATCGACGTGGTCCAGTGCTGTATCTAGGGCAGGAGGGGGTAGGGGACCCAGTGCGTGTACCTATCCCAGTTGAGGTTGATGGAAAGATTGAATGGCAGCAGGACTGGGTGGCTGCGCAACTAAGGAAGAAGGAGTCGGAGATGCCTAAAGCGAATTGTATTACCATCGAGGACTGTTTGCCCAAATCAGCATCAGAGTTCATCAACGGCGAGCCAGTTGTATACGTCGCAACGGAGGAATCGAGATTAGAAGCAGAGGTAGAGGAGAAGAGGGGGCGGCGACTAGACGATGATGGCGACAGAACGAGGAAACGGCAGAAGAGTGGTTCAACAATCCGAGTGATGCGGCGACCCGCTGGCATGGATAAAGGTAAAGAAAAAGATACTGTCATACAGGACGTAGGACCAAGCAGTGCTGGACCAAACAAGGAAGTAACAAAGCGGCAGAAGCAAGAGAAGCTATGGACCTCGCTTCGAGAATCAGCAAACCTCCTTGAGTTAAGCAACAAGGTCCTCGACTCACCAATTCCGGGATTAACAGTGCGCGAGGTCTTATCGCTATCTCCGGATCTCATTCAGCAATGGTTCGGTATCAAGAGGGTTCCACCGCTTAACAAGGATAAAGATGGGAAGGAGGGGGTTGATGCGCATATTAACGCACTGCGGTGGTCAGAAGCTCTGCGGAATCTGTATGCATGCGCATCACCACGTTGCAAGGGCCGGATCGAGGGACAGACGTTTGATATGTTGATCGATTGTGGAGCTGAGCTGTGTCTAATGTCGAGGTCAGTATACGAAGAGTTGGACAACTTACCTATAGATCTCGAAGCGGAATGGACGGTGGGGTCGGCAAATTCGCAGCGGTCGATGATATATGGTATATGCCACGATGTGCCGGTTAACGTGGGAGGGATTGTCGCCAGCTGCAATTTCTTCGTCATGGAGGGTCTTTCGCAGGACGTCATCTTGGGGAGACCGTGGGAACGAAAGGTACGCGCGAAGCATGACAATCGAGATGACGGAAGCTGTTACACGACCATATATGATGCCGACGGAAACTCTGCAACGTTCTGCTCCGTGCCCCCAAATCACAGCCGCAACCGCAGCAGAGCAAGGCTACCAAGGCAACCAGGATTAGGATCGGGATCAGGTTCGGGAATGGTATCGGGAAAAGGACCGCGTCAGTAGTGGGCCCGGGAACAGCTGACGTCGCATTGATCCGGGGGATAGAAAGGCATAGGGATGACTGGGGGGAAATATACGGGTTAGCATTCGAGGGTAGCAAGGCAAGAGTGATATGCATGGAGAGGTTGGAGATGTTGGAAGGGAGGGGGTTCGGAAGCGGTAGCAGGAGCGGTAGCAGGAGCGGTAGCAGGAGCGGTAGCAGGAGCGGTGGTAGGAGCGGAGGGGGAGGCGGGAGCGCGCTGACCTTATATAAGCGGAAAAAGGATAAGGTTCGGCCGGTTAATAGACCGCATGAAGGGGGGTTAAAGCCGGGAGGTGAGGAGGATTGGAAGGACCGGCTGATCAGTAAAGAGAAGAGACCGGGTACGAGCACGGAAGCTGTGCGCGAGGAGGAGTCGAAATATTCGCAATGGATCACGCCAAAATTCTCGTCAATACGCAGAGGGACACGGCTTACTCCGGAACGGGTAGCGCGATTAAAGATAGGTGAGGGGCTGACCGCGGCGGAACTGGATGTCCTAATGGAAGTGCTATACAACCGTGAGGCCGCGTTCGCATTCGATTTCACGGAAAAGGGTAGATTCATCGACGAGATCGAGCCGCCACATGTCATTCCGACCGTGCAGCATACTCCGTGGCAGGTACCAGGGTTCCGGGTTCCCAAAGCTCTTGAGGCAGAGGTTGTGCGAATCGTGAAGCAAAAGCTCGATTGTGGTGCATTGGAGCGTAGTTTTGGCCCATATCGCAATCCATGGTTTCTGGTCCCGAAGAAAAGTGGTCAGTACCGACTCATCAATGCGGCGCAACGCTTGAATGCAGTGACGATTAAGGACGCAAGTTTACCACCTTCCGCCGATGAGTTCAGCGAAGAGTTCGCAGGGTACCCGCTCATTTCACTCCTCGACCTGTTCTCTGGCTACGATCAGTGTACTCTCGCACCGGAATCCAGGGACATGACGGCATTCATGACACCATTCGGCCTACTGCGCATGACCACGCTCCCACAGGGTTACACCAATGGCGTGCAATTATTCGATCGTGTTATTCGCAAGGCGCTAAAAGACCAGATCGCAGCCGGGAGGGGAAAACCTTTCATCGATGACGTCGTGGCTAGACCGCGTACCCGCAGTTGGTTTTTGGATCCAGAGAGTGGGAAGCCTATAGAGGTTGCGCCGGGGGTGCGGAAATTTGTTCTGGAAGCCATCATCTCGCTAGACCTCGTCCTGGCAGACATCGAGCGCGCAGGGGGCACAATCTCAGGTGAAAAGAGCGAGTTCCTGAAATCAGTCGTCAAATTAGTAGCATACATGACAGGAGCAAATGGTCGCACACCTGAGGAGATGAAGGTGAGGAAAATCGTGAACTGGGCACCTTGTCAGAACACCACAGATGCAAAGGCTTTCATCGGGCTCTGCGTGTACTATAGAATCTGGGTCAAGGACTTCGCTGCCATTGCTGAACCAATCTTCCGCACGTTCAAAAAGGGAGGCTTCGTATGGGGGGTCGAACAGCAAGAAGCCATGGATAAGCTCAAAAAGGCACTGACATCCGCGCCCGCATTGAAGCCGATCGATTATGAAAGCTCGGGAAGGATCGTTCTGTCCGTGGATTCGTCACTCCTCGGCTGGGGTGCGATATTGCAGCAGGAAGAGGAGTGTTCCGAAGGCAAATGCAGCACTAAGCGACATCCCGCACGGTACGAGAGTGGACTCTGGACACCAGCAGAGAAGAAATACGACTCTGGAAAGCTCGAATGCAGGGGGTTGTTGAAAGCGCTCAAGAAGTTTCGTTTTTACCTCTACGGCGTGAGGTTCCTCGTTGAAATTGATGCCAAAACGCTAGTACACCAGCTCAATCAGCCAGCGTCGGATTTACCAGGCTCGGTGGTCAATAGGTGGCTCGCATGGATACGACTCTTCGCATTCGATATTAAGCATGTCGCGGGCAAAAAGCACGGTGGACCGGACGCATTGTCAAGACGCGGAAGGGGGGTCGGCTCAGATTCAGAGGATAGCGATCCGGAGGACCTGGAAGACGCGATGGATGCGGACCTGTCAGCACTTGCATGGGAGGTAGGAGGGGTCAATAACGTGGAAGGGGTTAATGAAGGTATGCCTGAAGAGCTCCGCAAGGTTGCACGATACCTGGTTACCATGGAAAGGCCTCCCGAGATGACAGACAAGCAATTCCATTCGTTCTGGAGATTCGCACTCCACTTCCTGGTAGCAGAGGGTAAGCTGTTCCGCCGTTCGCGAATTAACATGCCGCCGAAGAGGGTCGTCTGGGGGAACGAGAAGCTCGAGATAATCCGACAACTGCATGACGAAAGCGGGCACCGTGGCATCAAGGGCACCTATGACAAGATTGCACTGCGGTATTGGTGGAAGGGTCTTTATCGAGATGTCGAGCAGTACGTCAGGAGTTGCGAACCGTGCCAGAAGAGAGCGCCAGGAAGGGTTACCGAAGAGCTGCATCCCACATTGTATAGCGCACTATGGAGGAAGGTTGGTCTCGACGTGGTGCATATGCCAAAGGACGAGGGGTTCAGCTATTTCGTAGCTATGCGGGATGATTTCTCCGGATGGGTGGAAGCGAAGCCACTGCGCAAGGCGAACTCCAGGGCCATCGCAACATTTATTTATGAGTGGATATCTCGATTCGGCGTTCCCGGAAGGATAGTATGCGACAACGGGCCGGAAAACCAAGCTCTCACGCAGGAGTTAATGGCCAGGTATGGTATCCAGAACGTCAGGATTGCCACATATCACCCGCAGTCGAATGGTCTCGTGGAACGTGGACACCAGCAGATCGTAGATGCGCTCGCAAAGCTCGGAGGGAATAAGGGAAACAAGTGGGTAAAGCGACTTCCGGCAGTTCTCTGGGCAGATCGTGTCACCACTCGCGCATCGACCGGATTTCCGCCATATAAGCTCGTGTTTGGCCAGGATTGTGTGCTCCCAGTGGAAATATCCGCCGCATCGTGGGCCATGGTGGAGTGGGAGAAGGTGCAATCGAGGGAACAATTGCTTGCAGCGAGGGCACGGCAGCTCGAGAGGCGAGAGGAGGATCTCAAAGCGGCAGCAGAGCACCTGAAGACAAGCCGGATGGACAATAAGCGATACTTCGATGCCAACCGCAGGAAGCGAGCCGGAGGGGAAGAGCTGCAAATAGGTGATATGGTCCTGGTATACAATAGCCAGCTTGACAAGCAGTGGTCCAGGAAGCTCGATAACCGGTGGATGGGGCCCTATATCATCAGGGATATCAAGAGGGATAGGGGCACGTATTTGCTTGCAGAGCTCGATGGCACACCCATGGATAGCATCATTGCCGGTGACCGCATCAAGAGGTTCTTTCCGCGCCGGGGGTAGACCGCGATGAGGACGATTCGGGGGAGGAGGAGGAGGAGTGAGCAGAAGTTGAGAGAAGGGGGGCCGAGCATTGGAAGAGCGGTAGGTATAGAATTTCCTTTGATTTCTTCGCTTTCATCTGTTTGTTTGCTGCTTGACTTGCTTGGTTCATCTGTCTGTTTGTTTGATTTGTTCGCTTCGCTTGGTATGTCGCGAGGGGGCCGCTTTTTTTGGAAGGGGGGTCGGAATGGTGGTAAATGCGGTCAATTTCCTTGCAGTTCTTGGCATTTCTTTGTGTGTCGTCATTGTTCCTTGGTTTATACGTTGAATGCGATCGGGGCGGGAGAGGGTAAACGGTTGGTTCTGCGGATTTTGTGGATTTCATCGACTTCGTCATGTTTTTGTGCTTTTCCTATGCTTCTATGGTTTTGTTAGCTCTTTGTTCCGGAGGTCATTGGGGGAAGGATTACAGGGATACAACGCTTCTGACGTCAACCGGGGGTATACGCAGCGATGTGAGGTGGTGCTCTATTTTTGCTGATTTCATTGATTTTTGCATGTCTTCTCATTATTCCGCACATTTTGCACGATTTGTCTTGTCTTGATGCTCTTTCCTGGTCGTTAAGGTGGAGGTTCGAGGGAGTGGTGCGGGGTGTTGCAGCATTGTGTGTCGCGATGGGGCCGCTCCTATGGGAAGGGGGGTCGGATGTGGGGACGCTGACATAATGAGGATGTGCGCATAAGAGAGGGAAGCTTGGCATGCGGTGGCACGTGATGGGATTTTTTTTTTTTTTTTTTTTTTTTTTAAATCACATAACCCCGCTTGTAGCACTTGGCCATGGCAGGGTCACGTGATGGGATGTATGGGTTATATATTTGTATGGTTACGGAGCGTTAGCTAGTAATCATCAATCAATCAAGCAATCTTCTCTCGCACCCGCTCGCACTATCAGTTGTACGTTCGTTCCGCCAGCTCTCACTCTCCCGGTCTCTCACAGGCGGTAGTGATCTATACTATCTGTCCTCTTACACCAGTCCCTGAGAAGCCCTGGCAAGATATATCTCTCGATTTTGTTGTGGGTCTACCCTGGTCTGAGGGGAGTAATGCAATACTTGTTGTGGTGGACCGATTAACGAAAATGCGGCACTTAATACCCTGTCGAGATACTGTTACTGCAGAAGAACTTGCTAGACTATACGTGACGCATGTGGCAAAAATCCATGGATTACCCAAGACAATCATCAGCGACCGTGGTACACAATTCACCTCACTCTTTTGGAATGCGCTGACATCTCGATGGGGAGTCAAACTTAAGCTTTCTACTGCATACCACCCTGAAACTGATGGCCAAACAGAACGAGTCAATGCAGTTATGGAACAGTACCTTCGAGCCTTTGTGAACTACCTTCAGGACGATTGGGCAGAGTGGCTACCTCTCGCTGAGTTTGCAGCCAATAATAATGCATCGGAAACTACAGGCATCTCCCCATTCTTTGCCAATTACGCATTTGACCCATACTGGACTGAAGAACTTCAACCAGCCAAAGGACCACATCGAGATAAGGATGTACAAACTGCGTCTAGTCATGCCGAAGCTCTTAAAGCAACTGTTGACCACTTACGAGCTGAAATGCGTAGGGCCCAACACAGATACCAGGAAAATGCAGATGCACACCGCCTTCCTGCTCCAGACTTCCAGCCAGGGGACATAGTGTGGCTAAATGCGAAGAATATTACTACTCGACGTCCCTCCCGAAAATTAGACCACCGCCGCCTTGGACCCTTCAAAATTCTGCAGAAAATCTCTCCATATGCCTACCGAATCGAGCTTCCTACTACTATGCAAGTCCACAATGTCTTTCATGTTTCCTTACTAGATCTTGCAGCTAGTGATCCATACCCCGGGCAACACATTCCTGCACCTCCACCAATTATTGTTGATGAAGAGGAATATTACCATGTTGAAGAGATCCTGGACTCAAGGATATATCGCAGACAACTCCAGTATCTTGTTAAATGGCTAGGTTACGAGCAGCCTGACTGGCAACATTCAAAGGGAATGAGCCACCTCGATGCTGTTCACAAGTTCCATCAGCAATACCCAGACAAACCTGGACCATAGCAGCAGTAACAACTGAGCCTCGCAGGAGCTCGGCCTAGGAGGGGAATAGTGTAACGGGATATTTATAGCGAGCCGGGTAAATATTTTCACGCTAAAAGATGACCTCTGACAAGCATTTCGGGATGATAGCTTCACGCTAAAAGATGACCTCTGACAAGCATTTCAGGATGATAGCTTCACGCTAAAAGATGACCTCTGACAAGCATTTCAGGATGATAGCTTCATGCCAAAAGATGACCTCTGACAAGCATTTCAGGATGTCGGTACAATATATATGGGTAAAAGGGATGTGACCTGAGTGCGTATTGCAGTCTCGAAAGTGTATATAAGTGGTGTTCATGGCTGTGTGTTCTCCTTTCCTTTTTCTCTTTACGCAACCTCTTGTATTTAGTTTCTACTAAGTAGAGTGGTTACCTGCTGTGCCGATCCGCTGAACTGCTGTACCGCTGTGAACCGTTGAACCCGCGAACTGCTGAACTGCCGCCTGCCGCCTCCTGCCTGCGCTCCGTAGATCGCCGTCATCCACGGGCCCCAGACCACGTCCGCCGTTACAGTACGGGGCGGAGAGGTTGTTGGGATCAAAGGAGCCCTGGAGGCTGTTGACAATAGGGCAAATTCTTTTTTTTTTTTTTTTTATCATTACTCGCATGCCGCCTTATAGGCTATGGCGAGATAAAAGGCACATAGGAGATAACTAGCTAAATAGAATCCACATTGACAAATCACAGGAATATAGGATATAGGACAATGAGATGACCTTCCCCTTCGGAAATACATTCGACTCCTACTCCCTCCCCGCCCATCCTAGCATGGCCGCCAGCGGGTCTCTCTCCTCCTCTTCGCTCTTGGTGGTTCTCTCACCACCTCCCGACACGCTGGCCATCTCTGACTCCACACCCTGCACTCATCCCAGATGTGTGCTGCCGATTCTTCCCCTTCTCTACACCATCGGCACTCCGGGCTTTCCGCTTTGTCGACTTTGAGTTTTTATGCTCTGAGACCTTTGCCCTTCAGCAGTCCTGCTAAGGTGGCTGTCAATCCGCTTAACCGCTGCAGAGGCCTGTAACTTATTCCCAGACTGTTTCTTTCCTCCGCTCGTCGGGCTCTCGCCTCGGTGCACATCCCGGCCTCCGTGATCTGGTAGGGGAGTAGTGCGCCTATCTTGGCTGCTCTGTCTGCCTGACAATAGGGCAAAGGTGCTGCTACTCACGGACTCCACAGCAGCAATCAGTGCAGTCAGAAGTGCAGGGAGAACAGGCAAAGCGAAGACTGCGGACCTGATACGTGTGATGGAACTGATTGCAGAGAGGAGGCAGAGGATGAGGGACCTATGCGTGAAGGCACATATCGGAATAGAGGGCAATGAAAGGGCAGATAAAGCGAAGAAGGAGCCGGAGCCATGAGGTAAGACAGTCAGGCTACAGAAG
Source organism: Kalaharituber pfeilii (assembly GCA_015179045.1). Lineage (NCBI taxonomy): Eukaryota > Fungi > Ascomycota > Pezizomycetes > Pezizales > Pezizaceae > Kalaharituber > Kalaharituber pfeilii. Next base: position 1,917,142 of record WHUZ01000006.1, on the reverse strand, counting down.
GTGGCGCTACTTTGGACGAAATATTCGCCTTTTAGCTTTCCACTTAGTGTATGTTAATCGATATATAGAGAAGGAGCTCTTACCATGCATGTACTAAATGCCCCTCATCAACCACGATGCTTACAAGAGCTTCTTTAAACTGTCTTGCCTGCGTAATACTCATGAACGTTTTATTATTCAGGCTGGCAAACTCCGATAGCATATAGACAATTTCGAAACAACCAGCTTCACCTTTGCAATAATAGATGGGTCCTCCTGAATGTTTGCGCTCGTTAATGCAACTGTCTTTATGCCCAAGGCCAAACATTTATCCACTTGATTCTCCATTAAAGAAAGTAGTGAACACACTACTAGTAAGATTTTTCCTGGGGCATGTAACACTAGTATTTAGAAGCAAAAGGACTTCCTGCTGCTGGTTCCTGTATTTATGATTTGGTCCCGACCCTCCCCTAATGTTGTTACAACATCAATCTGCTAATCACGTACTTGTAAATTCAGCCCATGAGCAGCTGCATGTCATGATGGTATGACATGGCGGTATGCGAGCGTACCCAGAGCAGGGCTAAAATGCAGTGAGCTACGAGTGCATGTAACCAGCCCACCCCTGCTATGCCTGAAGACCTGGCGCGAACCGGTACTAAGAGCCCGTATGCATGGATACTCCTATATATCCCGACCATACTACCAGGGGTCACCGGTAGTTCTACCTTTTGGTACAACGGTTTGCAAGACGGTCAGTTGCAACCCGTAACACTACACGCCTTCGGATTGATTCTGCAAGCTTTCCTCTAATACCTATATCACCTTCTGTAGACTTTATTCCAGGATTTATGAAGAACTTGCTTCTGAAACGTGACTCCTATCCTTCATTCGACATCTCAGAGTCCCCAAATTTGTGCAACCCAAATGTTATCTGCTGACCCAGAACAGGAATACCTGTAAGTTGGGTCTGTTCAGTACACTACTCCCCGGATTCTTCTGACCCCCTGGCCAGGTCTTCCTTTTGTATGGACGGGCACCGGAAAACCTGAGCCACATCACGACGGCCTGCTCGGCATGGAAGAAGAGAATACCTGGAGGACTAGAGGACCTGAAAACGCCACCGAAGACAAAGGGGAAGGAAGAGGGGGAGGAAGGGGACCTTTTGACGGAAATCTTGACATGGGCGGGGCAGGACTAGCGGAGTTATCATGCCAATGTTACTTTAATATTTCCTATTTTCTCACCTATATGTACTTACTTAAACCTCGCCATAGCCTTTCAGGCGGCATGCGAGTAATGATATTAAAAAAAAAAAAAATCTTCCTTTTGTATTGGCTTGTTCTCAGGCTCCCGACTTGATATTGTATTGACCTCCACAGTTCGACTGCAGTTGTCGGGTTCAGCCCACACAGCGTTGCCTTAGTGGCCGCAGGCCACGGCTAGTCCACCTGCACCCCCGACTACCATTTCAGGAATAGAAACAACTTCAGTATTGTAAAAAGATGATCGAAATTTTCTCCTCTAGCTTAACTTCTCTATAATCCGACTAATTATATAAAGCAACTACTTAATATAACTTCTTATTATACATATGACCCCGTTTGTACTATTATAACAATTCCCGAGAGAAGTGAATGATATTCTAATTCTAGCTAATCTAATAAACTATAGCTCCAGTAAAGTAAGTATGACAAAGTATCACTACTGACAGTCATGCTGTTATTACATTGTATAAATGAAATCAAAAACCTCACTATGATCAAACTGGATCCTTTAAAGCACTCACCTGCCCCTAAGGAAACATCTCATATGGCAAAGTCAATCTTCCACCTCTGGCATCAAGAAGCTATCATTTTCTATCACATATTCTTTACGTTTGCCCATCGCCGAGGCAGAACTAGATGAACTACCTTCCACTCTGAAGCTCTCCTCTTATGTGCTCAATTGCTGATGTTTACCTCTTGGATACATCACGTCTGTGGCCGCTTGATGGTATATTGTACTAGTTCGCTTCAGTGCCTCAATTCCTACTGAGGTCCCCAACTTCATGGAAATCGTCTCCTTATATATAGTTGATATTGCCTTCAGGGATCCATGTTTTTCGTTCTTCAGTTCTAGATAAAGATCCATATCCCTCTTAGCATTTTTTTGGGCGTCGATTATCTCTTGCATAAGTCCTTCTGCCTCTTCCTTTTTGGCACGTTCTCTCATGCCAATGAGGTCACTTCGATATGAGCATGCTTTAAGTTCCTCTAAGACATAACAGGCTCTCCCGAAAGGCCTCAAGCTTGCAATTTTCATAGCCTCATCAGTCACATAATCAAGCATATCCTCATCTGTGAGTTTATTTTTGACTAGTTGAATAGTCTGGTTGTTGAATTCCTCATCAAGTTCTTCTTGCTCCATTAATTCTTCCATAGCTGTCTGATTAACTAACTCGGGGTTAGTCCCATTATGGAACTCACTTCCAATTTCCATTGGTACTGATACATTGTGTAGTCGAGTATTCGGTAAAACTTTCTCCCAATTTTCAGTAGAACCTGCAGTCACATCATTCAAGCCAAACATTTCATCTTCGTCTTCTGACACAGGCTCAGGTATGTGGGTACCCAAATGCATGGAACTAGTAATGATAATGTCATCCTGACCCTTCATATTAGAGTCTTCTGGTAGTATTGTTCTACTATATTGAGAATCGGGTCAGTCTGTATCACCAACCTCCCCACCAACTTTTGACCAGTCAATAGACTTTATTTCTCCATACTCCTTTTTCTTTTGTTCAAATCCCAATCTCTTTAATAGTTCACCCCAGGCAGGTGTCTCACGAGGGTCATCATATATCATTGGTTCCATGACCCATTCTTCTGGAGTTCTAGGTCCCTCCCATAACTTCACAAGGGGTAGCCACCCAGCAAGCTCCGGCCAATTGGTGCAATGAAATTCCTTGATGCGTACCGCAACAGAGAGAGATGGTTGAACAATTCCATTTAGGGTCAATAGTCAGATATATCTTGCCACGATAGTAATGGCACTATTTGTCAGGGCTTGAACAAATTCACGACCCACGCCAGTGTGAGGATTCTTAACCGATACATCAAAATATCGGGAAGCAACAGACCATAACATAAGTATTTCTCCATGAGTGAACTGGAAAAAAGTAGAGATAGCATCGGCATCAGGATCTCCACATTTCTTTTTTGATTTCCCGGTTTTCTTTGTAGTATCCTTGAGGTACTCAATCCCAGCTGGGGAACCAAGGTAGCAGCGAGCAAGGGTCTCAAAGCAACCAACAAGAATACCTTGGATTTCAAGGGTAAGATCTTTAATGTACTGATATTCGCGGGCAACCTCAACCATGCCAGGAGTTTTTGGGGTGAGCAGGAGCAACAAGCTACGGATCAAATCGTCTCCCAGAGCACGGACTTTGACCGTGATGATGCCAACAAGCCAGCGAACTTTCTGTATCCATTCCTTTCGAGTCTATAATTCCCAGTAGCATTCTGCGTACTGTATCTACAGCTCATGTACTCCAAGTGGTACTCTATTCTCCTTTGGGTATGGCTCCGAGAGGTATGGCCTGATGAATATAATACTTACAGTAGATGCTTGAATCAAATCCAACAATTGACCAGGGAGCCATTCTTTGAGGTTTGTTTTATTCCATTCCACACATGCGGTACCCTCATAAGGGTCATCCCCACCGTCGGCCAGCCCTGGTTCAATCTTGACCTTCACCCCTGGGCTGATTGCGGCATTGTCCTTCTTGAAGCAGTCGGAGGTACGACTGGGAGTTTCATTATAACTAGCCTTCCTTGGAGGGGCCATGGTAGGCTTGATAGATGAGCAGGAATTAGAGTAGAGTAAGATAGCTAATTGGATGGGAGTACAGTGTTTTAGTTATCGTTGTGTAGGCTTCGCAACAGGGATGATGTTTGTGGAATGGTTGTTGTCATTAATGTTAGGTAGGGGATCTTTATTTTTTAGGAAAAAAATTAAAAAAAAAAAAATTAAAAAAAATGCGGCCGCACTCAACCCCCCCATTTCGGGTGACTTTAGTTCCAGACCAGAGGCCGAACAATAATAGTCTGGGCACGAGAACAGGGCCACTCATAATTCGGGCCAGTCGCCAATAGCCCTGTGCACAATTATGCTTAGGCCGAGCCACAGTAGTCTCGGACCACTCGGAACGTACACCTAGTTTCTTATCCCTAGCATAAGGGCACCTGTCATCCCCAGTGGACAATGAAAATTTCCTGATCATTGGAACTTCTCCGTGGAACAAACACTTCGTGGTCCTCCTAGAGTAGCTTTGTAGGACGCTGTGAGCACACGTCTTGTTTTCCATTGCATAAAGCGTGACAGAATGGCCCGGAACACCATCATTTTCAATTTACCAACTCCCGAGATAGCCACCCCGCCTCCGAGGTACAACGTAGACATTATGCTCTGGCCTAGCAGCTATAGCGCAGTCACATATTTTGAACAAGTTTTGGGGCGAGCTTAGGACGATACGACACGTTGAGCTGATAGGAGAAAGCGGCGTGGTGGGATACCAGACAACGAAGAAATGGAGATTGTATAAAGTGGAGCCGAAGGGGGAGGGATGACACCCTGCGCGGAGATCGGAGGGATGTAAGAGGTCGCCGACGAGGCTGGGAATTCGACAATAGAATGGTGCAGCTGGAGCAAGCGACTTGGCGGATCCAAATCTTAGGCCCGTGCCAAGACCCTCGAGGGGCATCCACGTAGTTGGCCGTAGCTGTCTGTGCTCCCGTGATTGTCCAACCTGCAGCTATGGTGCCGGAAGTTAATAATCAACATGAAATTTGCGACACAACCAACGCAACGCAAAACCTATCAGCAACCACAACCTGATATGAACTAAGGTAGAAATACCAAAAATCTATACTATTTGAGACGCTCTATCATTCTATGATATTTTCATGGCAAAATCTTTATTCGTTGTAAAACTGAAAAGGTTCAAAGTATTTTTACTTTCTTAGGAAATGTAGCAAATGTTACATGCCAAGCCCCATACAAATGGATTAGTCATCAAAGGGTTCCCCACTCTGTACCATATGGATGACCATCCTTATATGCCTGCATAATATGAAGACACTTATTATAATAACGCCAAATAGTGATGTCTGAAATAGAAAAAAAGAGCTTTGGGTATAGTTTCTCGTAGACCTGCAATAGACTCTGGAAAAACCTTCTATGAGTGGTGCGAGCGTGGGCAGCTGTAGATGTAAAGCGAGCGTGTAATGCGACCGTGTAAAGTGACCGTGGCCAAGCAGCAAAATGACCCATATGGTGCTGCTTACTAATGCTGGCCGGGAATGCTACAACATGTTGATTATTAACTTCCGGCACCATACGTTCAGGGAAGGCAGTGTGGCCTTTTTTTTTTTTTTTTTATTTTGGTTCACATAACCCCGCATACAAACTAGTCTCGTGCCCAGCATATAAGCTTACAAGCGGATGCAGTTGACAACACATGAAAGTCGGAAGCACTCCAGCATGCAAATACGCAGGGTGTGTATGTATAAAGTTAAAGATAAAGTGGACGCGAGGACAATTAGCTTTCAACAAGCCATAATGTAACACTTATATACGTGCATATTTACCAGTTACCAAGAGCATGGGATTTCATACTGCACAGTTCATGCCAAACGGGCCATACATGTCATGCAATACCGTTCCCGCTAGGATTCCGGTATACATTACCTACCATACCGTCTCCAGCAGTGTAGGGCGCAACTGAACAGCTCCTCTGCCACCCGCCCTTCATTCCTTTAAGCATCTTGCTTTTTTTTTCTGTCACCTGTTATGTTCTCTAGCATAGATTATTCTTTTCTACATCCATAGACCTTGTGACATGCAAAACCTGGATATCGTACTTCCCCACGCCTACTTCCGCAGCTGCTGTTTTGCAGTGACCTCCCAGCTGAGCAGAGGTCCTTACTACGCGAGCTTGCATCTACCGGCACGCTCACAACAGCTGATTGAACTGCTGAAATGGGTACGATGGGGACGGCGGTTGCAAATGCAAGATTCCGGGTGTCCTTTAGGTTTCATGTCCATTGTTTCCTTTATTGATAAGTATAGCTATCACCATAGCTCTTGGTTAGGACGGCACGTGATTGATGATATTAAAATAACGCAAAAGAAAAAAAAGCCTTTTGTTAAGACTTTACACAAGTAACTTCTAAAAACCGAAAATATGTATACGTACGAGAAGCACCCGAAACAACCAAAAGGTAATTGACCACCGGAACAATAGGGTAGCAACGCAGCTCAAGCAGTTCACATTAAATATTTCCGGTTTCCCTTACACAGAATCAAGCACAAGGATATGTTCCTTCGTTCCTATAAACTAACTGTTTTGTTATAGACTAGCAACCGAGTGATACCATTTTAACCTTGAATCGCCGTTTTTTTTTCCTTTCACATTACCCGTTCGCCGCCCTGAGAGCTATGACAAGGCTATAACAAAAGAAATAAAGGAAATACGAACAACCATGTAGCAATTCATGAGCATAGTTAGTAATATAAGCGGCTCCAATCCCCCGTTCATCTCCATCCGACTCTTCCCAGCGGAGAGTCGTTGTGTATTGATGGTTCAAATATACCTAGTTAGGCCAGAAAAATGACTGTATTTTGACCCAGACCTTAACCACCTCACACGAGTTCCCAATCTTCTCCTATGCTTTTCAGGTTGTACGACACCAAACTTTCCCCTTCTGCCCTGAGCACATGAAAGCACCGGGTCATAAGGAGCTCTCCTAGCGTGAAGTTGTGGCTGCCGTATGCATTGTCAGATCCTGCTCGCTGCCGATATTCCAGTAGTCCATAAAGTTCGTTAAGAGGACAAATACCACCACTGAGCTGACCAGTGTTCTGATCCACAGCTGCTATGATATTCTGGTCAAGCAGAATCATTATCTTTTTAGATAGATATACAGGTGAAATATAGAGCCTTCATTTGATACTGCTTTGAAAGTAATAGTATTGCAATTACATGTTGTGCTGCGGATGTAAAAATTGTATATCTCAGCAGGCCATAAAAAAGCTCAACTTTCGCAGGCCTATTTGCACATAGAAACAGGTATCACAGTCTACTCACCCCCCTCCGCCCACGCCAGGACCTCTAGGGGGATGTCTCCTTCACTTTTTCATGTGGTATGCGAGTAGAGTGATTTTTAGATGGACCAGTCCTCTTGTTTTGTTTACATAACTCTGCATACAAGCTACCAGCCCATGGTAGAGAGGATGAACTAGTTTATTTGCACAGCGTCAAGTCTACTCAGAACAAGAGCTAATAATACATATTATACCTTCGCTACCATCTTCTTCTTTCAACATGAGAGACTGCTAGAATCTCGATTTTATTTTCTAACAGTCACACTTAAATGCTTGTGGGTCTGCGCCTACGACCACTGCATCAAGCCAGAACGGGCCGCCAACGACTCCTGTATTAACCATAATTCTTCCACCACGAGTATACCTGTCACTCCCCTGACAGTAGTTATTCACCAACCGTTTCAGCAATACATTACAATCAGCAACTGTAAAGTGCAGGAACCCATTATATCTCCAAAGAAAATATACATAAAACATATCACCAGCTGCGTCTTTCATATTTCCTAACTTAGCCACCCCATTGATACCCCGCGTATTAAGTACACCCTGAACCTCGAAGGCCGCACATGCCCAAGGGATGAATCTTGAAATCTGATCATAATGGGCCAAAGAGCCTGAATCATAGCACACCCCATGGGCTATGTGACCATTTATACCTCCCGGGACTTCAAACACTGTATCACGACGAAGAATATCGCGAGTTTCAACCTGCGACGAGTAAGTGGCCTCTGCAGCCCTTTCTTCAACAGTCTGAATGTCAGACATGATACCAGCTAAATTTGCGTACTTGTCCCACTCGTCAGTCGGGATCGTGAGGAGAGCTCCACTGTCATTGAGCGTTTTCCAGTTCAGGGGCCCAGTATCGGCCTCCATCACGTCAAGAACATGTTTAATGCGAGTGTCATCGACAGCGCTAACACCTGAGGGGCCGAAATTGTTCACTTCATTAGGTGTTGGCAAAGCATTCGTCACGCCTGCTACTAGAGAAACCAGCAGAGTTGCGGCGTCGAGGACTATGCCATAAAAGTTAGTCATCACATGGTCAAATGGTAAAATATTACGACCTCGTGTCATTGAACATACTCTTCATATTGACTTAAAATGCTTCTCAAATGTGCTAGAGGAACGCAAACGAGGATATAGTCCACCGTAGTCTGGCAGCCGAAAGGTAGGCGGTTCTCTTGCGCAGCGTTGCGTTGTAAAAGGAGCTTGATGAGAGTGAGAAGGGGGCTGCTGTTATTGAAGCTGGCTTCGGGAGGCAGGAAGGAATTGAGGGAGATCTTTGGTATTTTATAATCCTAAACTGATGCTGCCGCCATTGTTTGTAAAGCCGTTGGTAACTAACCTCGACCATCAGAGCTAAAAGGTGAAGCAGGGTACCTAGAAATTCGATGTTTTCAATATCCCATCCCCTTAATTGCTTCCCTTGCTTTGATTACTTCTACCTTAACCATCCCGTGTGGGGGTCGGATGACACTTAGGTTGTTATAGGTACCTGCTATCATCTGCAAGTTGGGTAATCGTTGTACAATCGCCCATTCCAGTGTGAAGCAAATATATTGATCAGCCGATTCGGGCGTTCGGCCACCGCTGTGCCACATGCGCCTAGACTCAGACACTACTGTGCCACACAAGGCTCAGTTTGGGTAGACTACGATGCCATCTGACTACTGAGCAAATGAAGTAGTCCTATTCGAGTAGTCCTATTCGAGCAGTCCACTTCGAGTAGGGTATCATATATCACCTCTCATTATGATTTCTTATTGAAAAACCAACGTCACAGAGTCTATTTTTTTTTTTTTTTTTTTTTAATATCATTACTCGCATGCCGCCTGTAAGGCTATGGCGAGGTTTATCTTAACTACACTGACTTAATTACAATAAATCGCGAATTTCACCATCCATCCCCCGTCAAGTTCCCTCACAGACTCTAGCAGGGTTAATTGTTTTTTTTTTTTTTATACAGTCTACCCTTGCTATGCCGGATCCCTAAAATCTGGTACTTTTCGTCCGGTATAGCAAGGTTCCGGTATAGAATAAAATGCTTGGCAGACAGGGGGGGTGATAAAATTTTGTAAATTCAAATAATTACTGAAATAGATTTTTTTTTTTTTTTTTTTTTTTTTTTTTTTTTTTTTTTATCAATACTCGCGTGCCGCCCTATAGGCTATGGCGAGGTCTAGTTACATCAAAACAAAGTACAAGTACGGAAAAATAGAAGTAAATCCCCCGGGGCTAACCCCTCGCCCATTCCAAAATTCCTATCACTCCCCGAAGGCCCTCCCCTTCAAACCTTTTTTTTTTTTTTTTTATATCAATACTCGCATGCCGCCCTATGGGCTATGGCGAGGGGTTTTATTAAAATAAACCAAAAGAACGAAGAGAAGTCAACTACCCCATAATGCCCTAAATACATCTTTTCTAAGTACGTGTTACCCAGCGTATCCCTCCGTGATGCGAGTAGCGTCCAGTATGATCCCCTACTTCCGTCCCCTCTCCGACTCATACCGAACCGATTTGTGCCACCTCCCACTCAGTCTCACCCTCTCAACGTCCATCTCTTTCTCCAAGTAGACTACCACCGAGCTTGTCTTTTTGCCTTCCTCCTCCAGCAAAGTCTTCTTTCTCAGCCAGCGAATCCCCCGTATATTTCCTAACTCCCTATTCGCCGCTTCCAACCACTTCTTGACCTTTCCCAGGTCTTTCCTCAACGCGATGCCGTGTCCTAAGATGCCTGCTCCTCCCTTGGTGGTGGCATCGGGAGTGGTTGTCGAAGACTTGATGAGGTGTCGCCGGTATGCTTCCTCCTGGGTCGGAAGCTTACCTCTTGCCTTGTGTGGCGACGGCGCTGGTGTTTTTGGTGGCTGTGGTGGTGATGGTGCCGGCGAGGGCGATGGCTGTGATGGTGGTGGTGATGATGGTGGTGGTGGTGGTGGGGCTCCCCTTCATCTTGGTCACCCAAGGGTCTGCACAATCCATCCTTACCCCTTGGGCATCTCTGCTTCCAGACTCTACATTGAGACAATATGTGAAGGGTCGTTTATTCAGCCTCGCCGCACCACCGGCATTCCGGGCTGTCAGCTGTGCCGACCTTGAATTTCCAGCGCCGGAGGCCCTTGCCTCCAAGGATGCCAGCTAGCGTTGCGACCCTATTGCCTAGTCTGCGTAGTGGCCTATATGAGATATGCAGTCTGTTTCTTTCGGCCGCTCTCCTTGCTTTGGCCTCTTGTTTCATCCCGTCCTCCGTGACAATCTCGTTTTAATATGGCAGCTGTGTACCAACCTTGGCTGCTCGATCTGCTTCGGTGTTGCCTGGGATTCCTTTATGACCTTTGAATAGGAGATGAACGAAGTAAACATCAACTTGTTTCACGCCCAGCCAAAGACATCAATATGCATCAGTCATGAAATCTAGAAAAATGTCGGGCCTTGAGTGTGCTTGAGAAGCATCAAATATGTAAACATTGACTAGAACCAAAATATGCTGGAGAAAAGTTGAATGAATTTGATAAACATCTTTGAGATGAATTGGTAAGATTACTGTACTTTAACTTAACTTTGATATCCAAGGTATCTAATTTATTATTTTAAGCTGACCAGTAGCTGTATCTACTTACTGTGTTTTATGGTGAAGCGGGTCACGACGCAGAAGCGGGTCACATATTTTTACGGAATTGAAAATTAAATTTATACCCCCTATGCTCTTAATACCTTCATATTACTACTTTCTCCACTTGCTCAAGGTAGTTCAATGGCACGAGAGTGGGGTATTGGAGTTGGTGAGACATGTGGGGTGGTAGTGGTCTGTGTGCTGGAGTGGGTGGGGGCCAATGGGTAGGTTACCGAGAAAGCAGGAATTCTGACCATAAATATACCCAGAATGTCTTTCTATGCAATTTTTAACCCAGTAGAGGTTCAATTCCATAAAGGCAATAATCTAGCATAATTACAGCATGCTGTGGAAATTCTAGCAGAAGTTACATGCCTGGAACTAAAGGTAGAAGTTAGCCGAGCAGGTAATGAGGAGGAGTTTCAGGTATTTTAGGCCATTGTGCATCCAATAATTTAGTGAAGCTTTAGCAATTGAGGATATGCATTTATGACATCTGTAATAAGTTTTTTACATCTTCACCACTTAGATTTTTGTATTATGTTATATAGGTATACTCCCTATAATGTGTGGAAATTAAAACTGGGAAGCCGGGTATTGTGCACTAGCTAAATCCTTTACTACTGCCAAAAAATTCCTGTGAGTACAAATAGCTCTCAAGGGGGCTTAAATTGAAGCCAGAGCACAGTAGAATATATGGAATCATCTTTCATATTTTAGAGAGCGTCTACACATCAGTTGTACTTTACAACATTGCAGTACTAATGTATATAGCATAAGTGAGAATGCTCCTTTGATATAATAGTGCCACCACTCTATATTTTTTTTTTTTTTTTTTTTAATCACATAACCCCGCTTGTAGCACTTGGCCATGGCAGGGTCCCTGGGCAAGCCCTCATAGCCCGGAGACAGGCTAAACTAACTCTCTACGTACATGGCCCCCACGCGCCGTCGCCCCCGCTCTCCTAGCTTCTAGAACTTGACCCCGCATTCTCCTACCTTCTAGAACTTGACCCTGGAAAAGAAATTCTCTAAAATATCATACTCCTCTCCATCCTCCGCCTTTCTCTTCCAATCCTTTCCCATGTCGCTCCACCTCTCGAAACCTTCTGGGCGGTTCTCCTGACTTCTGCATCGAGATGCTCCCCCGTTTGCACCTCCCACACCTGCACCTATCCGATTCCGCCACCCCGCTGTAATCGCTCCATCTCCTTCTTCCACTCCTTCTGGCCTCTCCACCCGATCTCACTCCCCCACAGAAAAGGGAAGGTCGCTGCTTGTTGCTCGTTTGCGCTATTACTGTTCTTGGTCGCCCCTTCTGCAGCCGATCAGCCGATCTCAGAAGCGATCGCGCGATCCTAGGTGCGGGTCCCTGCCTCTCGAGATTTGTGTGGGAATTCTCTGAAAAACATCAGAAAACTTGACCTTGACGAAACGAGTCCTAAACTTCTGAATTCTGTAAATCAAATGAGGTATTCTTTCTCAGGCGGTCCTGAGCTTCGCTTTGATATAACTTTCACGTTCTGGAGGCGCCGGGAAGTTGGAGTTCTTCCAAGCGCTCGTTCTGAAAAAGTTGTTGTCGGTGAAACATTGGAAAATGCCCTCGTCGGCACACGTGTGGAATAGACCATTTTGCGTATGTATGTAAACATTCGACGCGGTATGTCAGTTACCTCATTAATAACGTTATCTGTCACTTTACAGGCATCCAGACATGTAAGGTTAAATGTTGTGTGGCATGAGGCATACAGAATTGTACATGAAGTAGGGACGCCGGGACTTGCTAGCGAGGTGTTCGGACGCTGGGCTTTGGTAGCGAGGTTGTCAGACGCCGGGCGTAGTTAGAAGAACTTCAGAACGCACTAACGCATGAGATGTGTCCAATTGTCATGACGCTGCGCCCGCGCATCAGGGCGCATTTTCGTTGTTGCTGATGGATTGTAAGCTTGTCTCTATATATCTTGTTGATGGTAGTAGTGGAGGCAGTGGTGGAGGCGGTAGTGGAAGTGGTAGTAGAGGCGGTAGTGGAGGCAGTAGTGGAGGCAGTAGTGGAGGCGGTGGTGAAGGCAGTGGTGGAGGTGGTGGTGGAGGCGGTGGAGGTAGATCTTGTTGGAGCCTGAGCTTTTTATGTAAAGCCTTCTTTTTATACTCTAAATTAAAGAATTAGCTTTCTTCTTGAGAGAATATATCTAATAAGTAGTTACTTACGCCTTACTTAACGGCCATCTTCATTATCTTGTAAATCAGCATGTCATGATCTTGAGCCGGCCCAGGACATGGTTGTTTGTAGTTGGTTTGAGGCTGGGCTTGAGCTTATGCTATGGTGTATTGAAGTGTTCACCGGAAATATAAGTGCCAAGAATACCAAGGTTGTTCCCTCATGGACTTAATGATTTCGGAGCACTTTTCAGTGCAAAAGAAAAAAAAAAAAGAAATTTGCATTCGTGCACAAATGACGAATTCGCGCATAAATGACAAATTTGCACACAAATAATGAATTCGTGCACAAATGACGAATTCGCACACAAATGATGAATTCATGCACAAATAATGAATTCGAGTGACAATGTGAAAATGTTGAGTTTGAGTAACTGCCCCTCTGCTGCTCAGCTATGCAGTGGCTCACTATACCGGTAGGTGCTGATGACTCAACTCACCTTGGTAAAATGGCATACTATCTGCCCACACACCCACTTAGAAATCCCTGCCTCTGTTCTGCACCCATCCATCTTCACCACTCAAGCGCAGCCATCACACATAAAGAACATGGGTCACCCTAAGGGATCTAAGAATCGTTGTAAGGTCAACTATATAGCCTGCACTTTGGAGTCTTCCCCCCTGCCCTGCCATGGCGAACAGCTACAAGCGGGGTCACGTGAAAAAAAAAAAAAAAAAAAAAAAAAAAAAAAAGAGTCTTCCTCCCACGTTTCTGACAATAATCTTGACCCTACTCTACTTTCCTCTGGAGGCATCCCTTCTTCCACCCTGGTTAATCCACTTGCAGCCCAGCATTCTGAATTGTCAAATGATACACTTGTCTCATTCCAGTGGGATCACTCTGTTTTCTCTCAAGAAACTCTTGAGAGCGTACAAATTATTCCTATTTTGATAGTTAGTGAAATACACTACTAACATATTATATTCTTTTCTCTAGCATAATCCCAATCATGATGATTTGCCTAGAAGCGGTACTTTTACGATTATACTTAACGGAATATGGACAACTACCAGAATCTTTCATGTATTGAACAAGTATGAGCAAAACAGAAGGCTACTAATTAATCTTTTTCAGACAGTGATTTTTTATCCTCTTCGACTGAGGAAGAGACTCGTACTCATGGAAAGCCTTGCAAACAATTTCGAGTTGCTCTTAATATTGATAATAAGCAGAGATATGATGACTGTATTTGCTATATACACAGATACTATGCTCGCTACTATTCAATTATTGAGTCTGATCTTTACGATATTATTCATAAATTCTTCGACCTAGATCTTCCTGTTAATTATACTCTTTACAAAAAACTTAGACAGAAGATTAAGGATACTATCCGTGGCTGGCAAACTAGATGGATTTCTAATTTTGAGGTATACTTTATAACTTGACAAGTGTTCTTTCTCTACTAATTATAGTAATTATATAGACCCATTGGAACGCATTAATTAAAAGCAATTCAGCATATGCCGAGTTTCAGGAGGAAAGCTTGATTCTCAAGTATCTTCAGAAGGAATTCATATTAGAAAAATTATATGGCATCATGAATTTTACAAGAGATTGCATCAACTTAAGAACAATTACTAAAGGAAGCTATACATATAATCTTTGTATCAATGCATACTGTTGGTTTGGTTATTATATTAGGCGTTCTCAGTTATTTCTTAGTACTGAAGGCAAAACTTTTAATTTGAAAGACTAGTGTTTGCATCGGTCCAAGTCGGTACAAGTCAGTTTTTCGGTATAAGTTTTTACTTTAGACTGTTACCAACTTGCTCTAACAAGTTGGTTTTTTTTTTTTAAAAAAAAAACTTGTTCGACAAGTTGGAAATAGAGCTAAAAACCGACTTGGACAGGAATTATTTATATGGTAAAACATAAAATTTTCAACTTGTATCTGTTTCAACTTGTCGGTCCAAGTTTTTTAATATAGAAAAAACCGACTAGCTAGGTAAGTTGGTTTTTTTTTTGGAAAGAAAACCCGACTTGTACTAAAAAACCGATAAGTTAAACCGACAAGTATTTGTAACTAATGCAAACACTATAAAAGACAATCTGTTTGATCGTATAAAGCTAGTATGCTGGGCACCAAGTAAGTTATTAATCTTTACTATGACTTGAAATTCTACCTATACTAATTGTTCTTAGTCTTTGATGATATTACTGTTTTTTTTGTTTTTTTTTTATTTCATTACTCGCGT
Organism: Kalaharituber pfeilii; assembly: GCA_015179045.1. NCBI lineage: Eukaryota > Fungi > Ascomycota > Pezizomycetes > Pezizales > Pezizaceae > Kalaharituber > Kalaharituber pfeilii. The sequence goes on along the minus strand of WHUZ01000006.1, from coordinate 1,901,991 downwards.
GCCGCCCTATGGGCTATGGCGAGGGTTTTATTTAAAACTACTACAAGGAAAGATATAGGTCTTAGATACATGATGCCCGCGGTCTGTCTGGTATTGCGGGGGGAAAGCGGTCAGTGTGTCCAAATCATCTCCGTCCTCTCTCAGACTCGTACTGGCTCGCCTGGAGCCATCTACCACCGAGTCGCACCTTGTCCATGGCTTGTTCCTTCTCCAAGTAAACTACTATGGAGCTTGTCTTTTTCCCCTCCCCGACGAGTATGTCTCTGTTCCTCAACCATCGGACCCCGATGATTTTCTTCATGTCTGTATTGTCTTCGGACAGCCATCTTCTGACATTGCCGAGTTCTCTTCTCAGGGCTATGCCATGGATGACTAGTCCGACTTTGTTGGCGTGAGCTGACTTCGTCGGGGGCTTGTTGGCTGTGTTCTTGGTGCTGCGAGGTTGTGGCTTTGTGGGGGTGGCTGGGGCTGGTGCTGGAGCCGGAGCGGTTGTGGGGTTGGCTGGGGCTGGTGCCGGAGCCGGAGTGGGTGCTGGGGTGCCAGCCGTCTTTGTGACCGAAGGAAGGTTAGCCTTCTTTCCTTTCCTTGGCTTCTTGATCCTCCTTCTCCTTTCCTTGGTCGAGGGTGTTACCGGCGCTGATTGTGGCGGGAGCGATGGTGGCGAGTCCACGCATCGGATAGGGCTGAAGCTTTGTGGCTGTGTTTGTGGCGGGGCCGGGGGCGATGGTGGCGATGGTGGCGTGTCTCGGCAGACGATGGGGCTGAGGCCCAACTTCTGTTGTGGCTTTGGCGGTGGCGGTGGTGGTGGTGGTGGTGGGGGTTTAAACTCTTTTTCGTTAGGCCAAATAAATCGGCCTTTGTTTCCCCCCCACCTCGGTCGGCCTTCATCGGGATCTCCAACGACGACTACTGGGTCGTCTGGGTCGTCCAGGAACTCGAAGTATATGAAGGACCCTTTCACTGCCTTTATTTCTTCTGTCTTTAGGTACGCTACGACCGCCCTCGCGACGACTGAAAACGGGTCTTGTTTCAGTGCTGGCTTTGGTGTGGAAATTTTTTGGCTTGTCGCCGTCGCCTTCTTGAGGTTTTCCTGTGTTAGCGGTAGGGGCTTCTTTGCCCCGTCGTCTTTCTTCAGCAATTCCTTCACGAAATCGTCCCAGCTTTCCTTTCCTTCTGTCTTCTTGTCGTTGGGCATCTTGATTGGCTGTTGTGTGAGTGGCGAGTGTGTGTGTCGATCGTAGAAGGTGGCGTTGGTGGTATGGTTGAGTGGCGAGTGTGTGTTGTTGGGGGTAGTGGCGTCCGGGTGGCAAATTTTCGTAGTGTGGGAGGCCTCTGATGGGGTCTCGAGGTGCCCCCGCTGTCGAAGGTGACTGTGTGGGCTGAAGGTGGGTTGGGGAGGTTGGTGGAGGTTCTGGGGCACGTTCCAAGAGCGTTGATGGCTGTTTCCTTGGGGGAAGGTATCTGAATGATCCTTTCTTGTCAGTATCTGGAGGTCCCCGCGACCGTCGGGCCGAGGGGCATCGTTTGTAGTTGTCTGCTTGTCGCTGCCTGTCCTGTAGGTCGAGATACGGCCTGGGTCACGTGATGTTGGACGTGGCCCGAGGAGGTTGTAGAGGTGTGATGATATTACTGTTAATATGATGCCATCTGTTACTCTAAAACCAGAAACCTCATTAAAAGCTAAACAATATCGTCCAACAAAAATCACGGAACTTCATCCTACCTTTTATGCTCTCTCTAGTGATCCTATTGATCCGGAACCTAACTTTTGATTGCTTGAGCTATAACTTTTCTCAAGTTACTTTCTTTATATTCATTTCTTCTTAATTTACTCTTTTTATTTGTATCTATTTAGGTAGTTTTAAGTAGTAGAAATAATTATTAAGATATACTATTATAGATATGTTTAATTGAAAACTATTTCATATTATTAAAAGTAGTATTATAGTTTATAAAAACCCTTACTATTGTAAGAAATATACTGCTATAGAATAATACAGTCAGAAACATATTAGTATAGTAAAAAAATTACTATTAAATTTTTATAACAGTACAGATAAATATATAATTATCTCAAAAATATAGTTGTAGTATTTACATGTTACGGCTGAGACTTACGCGACCCGCGGAACACTTACCCTGAATACCAATGCTGCTTGAGCGGACTGATCACCCGTTAGGCTTGGAATTCATTTTTCGCCCGAATAGGGAAGTGCTAAGGAAGTGTGTGTCGTCGATTAATGGTATGATCTCCGAATCACCCATGCACCCTGCATGCACTCAGCTTATTAAAGCTAATATGTGCACATGCACTAGTAGTACATATCATTATATCTATATAGTACTGAGATAAAAGTTTTCGAGAATAACTTGGGCCTCCTCTCTTATCGGGCCAATATACTTTGTAGCTATGACCTCTAGAAGTGGCTTCTGATCAGCACTTTTAATAAAACTGTGCAAATTTCTGTCAACTTGAGTAAGTCATCCCATCAAACTAATCAAAATAAAGATAGCTTGACTTCTATGATATTCTCCTGAATTAAGAATAAATCTATCTTAAAACTCCCTCCTTACCTTCACCTCTTTACAACTCCGCAATTTGACAATGCAAAGGTTTTTTTTTTTTTTTTTTTTTTGTTTTTTTTCACGTGACCCCGCTTGTAGCTGTTCGCCATGGCAGGGCACAATGCAAAGGTAAGAGTCAATTTTATTCCATTGGCACTACTATATTAATACTGAAATAATTATAGGTTATCGGGTTGTACTCTACTAAACGTGCTACTTGAGGAACTTTTTTTTTTTTTTTTTTTTTTTTTTTCATTACTCGCGTGCCGCCCTGGGGGCTATGGCGAGGTTATTTAGGTACATGTAGAGATATATGAAATGAAATAAAGATGACGACTAAAGGAAACCCATCACTCCTGCCCTGCCCATTCCAGTATCTCCGCGATGTTCGTCTCCTTGTCTGGTTGCCTTAGTCCTCCCGCCCCGTCTTTTATCTTTCCCTTCCATGTCTGACACTCGTTGGATATGTGGGCTAGGTTCTCTGGTGCCCTCCCACACCATCGGCATTCTGGTGAGTCCGTCTTCCCTATGGCGTATCTCCACTCTTTGAGCCCCTTATTCCCGAGGATGCCGGCCAGGGTTGCGATACTTGAGGAACTTGAATGCTATGGTGGATAGCCTAATAGGTAAGTGAGAATGCACTATACGATTCAGTGAAGGATTCAGCAAGCAATTCATTATGTGAGCTAACTAGCAGCTTAGCAGATGAGTTAGAAAGTTCAACAACAAGTTCAGTATGTAGTCCTACAAGTAGCGTTCGCACTCGGTGTGAGTTGTGAGTCGGTTTTTCTGAGTGAGTCGGGGTTCGGGTCGGTTTGTCCCGCTGTAAAATGTACCCGACTTGGCTGCCGAGTGAGCCGGTATGAGTTGTATGTGCGGCGTGACTGAGTCGGTGTGATAATGTACAACTACTGCTCAGTTCCTGAGTGAGTTTGTAGTAGGGTCGGAGGAATTTTGTCAAAGGCTTACACCGACTCAGCTCACACCGATGCGAACACTACCTACAAGCGATTCGGCAAGTGATTCGGTAGGGGATTCAGCAAGCACTTTAGCGGGAGATTCAGCAGGCACTTTAGCGGGGGATTCAGCAGGTACTTTAGTGGGGGATTTAGCAAGCACTTTAGCGGGGGATTCAGCAGGAGATTCAGAATTTCAGGAGATTCAGCAGCCAATTCAACAAGCAATTCAGCAGGCCAGTTCAGCGGGCAATTCAGCAAGTGATTCAGCAAGTTGTAGTTAATGGGTGGGCAACTGGAAAGTGGAAGTTTAGAAGAGATAGTGAGCGTAGTGGTGAGATTTTAGTTAGAGAAGTTGATTAGATAAAGTTGACAGATATAATTGTTGTAAATATGACTGCAGCGGAGGGATGTGAGTTTCCAGATAGGAATGTGACATCTAAGGGTAGAGATCAATTTTAAAGGTGCGGGTCTTGATAATACAGTGCGATCCTTCGGTGTTTGTACACCTCTATCAGTTTTTCTCCTCTTGATGTCACCCCCCAGGGCGCATCACCCCTCTAGGCGCGTCACCCCCTAGGCGCGTCACTTCCCTAGGTGCGTCACCCTCCCCAGCAGTTGTATAGACCCCCGAGCGAAGCGAGTGGGGTCTCTCAGTAAGTATGTGTGCAAGCGGCTGAAAAAGTATATTTACTACTCCCTGACAGCACCAAAGCCCCTAATCCCGGTCGCGAGTGTCGCAAGCTCTGCCTCAGCTCCCGCCGCACGCTCTGCCCCCATTGCGAGCGTAGCGAGCGGGCATTCTCTAGTAACTCAGTAGTCTCGTAACCAGACGCTGACTAAGCGGACTTTCATGCATGGTTACGAGACTAGTAACTCAGTACTATAATAGATGGTTGGTTGTTGCCAAGGTCGTTTTTGACAGGGGTTAGGTGCCCGCCAAGAGGGATGTAACTCAGTACTATAATAGAAGTCAACAAATTTTCAGCGTAATGAGCTTCACATTCAGATCGCAGTGCGCACTCCTGGATCGGCAGACATACTGGGTATGCGGCTGATGCCAAGCATAATCTCTTTTTTTTTTTCTCTTTGTTCTTAACAACTGAATGAGGCTCTCTTTGGTAGCTCAGCAGTCTGGTCGCTTTGGTAGTCGTCAAGGTGGAGTCCACAATTGGCATAGTCAAGCACGCAGCTTGCCAATGATTGCTTGAGGATAGCAGAGGGTAGGTACAATTCACAATGTAGAGAAAAAAAATGCGGGGTTACGAATAATTGCAAGGTAACAATCATCAATCGCCATCGCTTACAACATCCTCAACGTGAAATCAAGGCTCCTTCATCGAAGCTCTCACCGTTACTATCACGTCGTCTCTCATAAGCGCTGAAACAAGTAATTCCAAATGGGTAAAAATGATCCCAAAAAGCAAATGGGGTTCCGTGAAAGACTCGTTAGCAGATTTGGGGAAAAGCTTGGCATTGGGTCAGTTTTCAAACACAACGGCGATTTACTTCTGCTCAGGCTAACTTCTGCCACTCCATAGAGGCTCATCTCGATCGAGATCTCCTGCCGGAAATATTGGGGGGGGTGCGAGGGCTTCTAGCGCTCCTCCCTCAACAGATAGGCTCTTGCATACCCACCCAGGCGCTCAAACAGGGCAGGCACAAGTATCAGTGAGCCCAGTTACTGCTCCCGCACCACTCCCGATAGTACAAATACAAAATGTTGATGCCACCTCAGTATCCGGTTCATCGCATTCACCAATTGCAAAGGAACTATCGGGGGGCGCCGCAAACTCCTCAGCAGAATTTACAAAATACGAAAATGCGTGATAATATTGAAGATGTAATTGGGGAGTTTCGGTCTGCTAAAGCCAATATCGAAAAAAAGCAATGGAAATACACCAACAGGCATGGGGAGAGTGTTGTCGTAGTGGAGCGGATAGGGCAGATGCTTGCAGGGATGCAGAAGTATGCAACTATAGTCGATATAGCAATACAGCATAGCCCTGAAACCACTGCTCTTGTATGGGCTGGTGTTAGATTTATTTTGCAAGTTAGTCAAATATTTTCCTCCCATGGAGCTTTCGCTAATAGAATAGGTTGCACTTAATCGCGTCGAATTAATGGAAAACCTGGAACTTGCAATGGCAACGATTATTGACAAGATGGCCACTTGTGAATTCTATGCTCACATCTATATGACAGCATCGTTGGAGGTCACATTGCATTCAGACTTAGCTGAGGCTTTTAAATGCAAGTTGGGTTCTGCTCTGGATGAACTATATGATGTGATTTCAAAGTTTACACTTGAAGTACAAAAATACTTTGGTAGCTCAGCATCCTGTAGGATAACTCAACTCAGTTTGGATTGGTTTGAATTTCGCTAATAACAAATTTAGGGGCAAAGAAGGTTGAGAATCTTTTCACGCCGTTCTCAATATCAATGAAGCCATTTATTGAGGATATGATTAGCAAGGAGAAGGTTGTTCGGGAGTGTGCAGATATGGCTACTATGGAAAGGGTAATGGGTAAGAACGCTATGTGAGTCCCGTAGGTATAGGCAAATTTTCTAATGAGAATAGAGAGTTCCAATGATCTTAAACGAATGGAGGGTCTTCTAAATGATATCAAAGGGGAACTGAAACTTTTGTCCACGCTAGCTAGTGAGTGCACGATTATATTAATTTTGGTCATAAGAAATGGTTACACAATTGATGCTAATTGTAATAAATAAAAAGCAGATATCTCTACAAAGTGAATGAAAACCTTGCAGCGACTAGGGATATTAAGGATATGTTAACTGCACTTGGTATGTTTTTGCCTACCACTTCGCTGCTCGCTTTTTTAACGTAAATTAGTATCAAATCAACGTGAAACAACCGTTTGGACAACCTTACATTCGGACTTTGAGCAGCTTAAGAAGAACTATCTAGCCAAGCATAAGCTGGAGGAGTTCGAGCTTGACCTTTATATCCCGGCTGAAGGAATGACACATCCACATGATAGCAAGCGCTTTGATCTACTGGCAGCTGTTCTGGAATTCCTTTCGGATGCCGTGCCACAAAAGATTTGCTTGATTCAAGGTGCCGCTGGATCTGGAAAATCAACGTTCAACCATCACCTTGCACGACAGCTATGGTCTGCGTATGACAAAGCTTCCAATCAAGAAACTGCAGTGGTTCCTATTTTTATTTCACTCTTTAGAGTGTATACATCGGGAACCCACAATCGAGACCTAATAGCTCCTTTCTTTGCTAAGCAAGGTTTTCGTGAAGACCAAATAGACCTCATTCGACATCAACGGCAGTTTGTGTTTATCTTGGATGGTTATGATGAAATTGAGAGACGAGACCGCAACTTTTATACCGAAAGCGAGTTCGATACGTGGAATGCTAAAGTGGTCATTACCAGTCGACCTGAATACTTGCTCTCTGGGTATCAGAGCAAGTTTTACCCCCGTGGTCAGCCACAACTATTGCAAGAATACTACCTCGCACCATTTTCGAAGTCAAGCATCCAAAGATACATTTCACAATATGTGAAGGCTAGACCTGGTCACTCAATCGAGGAGTACGAACAGTATATACTGAAGCCTGATGTTTGTGCCTTAGTCAGCAACCCTTTCCTACTCAAAATGACTATGACTGTGAAACCAGCTCATAGTAAAGACAAACTCAAGCGTGGAGATTTATACTATCGATTTATTGATTATTGGACTGATCAGGCAAGGGAACGTTTGGATAATGTTCAACTACCAGGAATCCAGCGTGATGCATATACCCAGTTAACCGATATCAACTTTACCTTCCAAGCACGATGCTTTTGTCAACAGTTTGCACTAACTCTCTATCGTTGTCAGGCATTAGAAGCAACCTACATGCCTGTTAGTCTGTTCTCCAATCCTATGCCACCAGAGCAGTCGATCTGGAAAAGCTTTCTAGCAGATGAGGATATCAAAATGCAAATTTTGCGCCTCAGTTCGCCGCTGATTCGACAGAAGAATACATACCGATTTTTACACAAGTCACTACGGGACTATTTGGTAGCTGAAGTAATCTGGGAGGATGAGGCATTGAAAGAGTGTAAAGCCAATGCACTAATCAATGAGTTTCATCTGGTCGATGATCCTGGTGTTCTTGATTTCATTGTTGAAAGAGCATGGCTATTGCAAAATAATCTTTTGGCCCTAGTCGAGCAATCAAAAGTTGATGCTAGTTTTGCCCAGGCAGCAGCAAATGCAATTACGATTCTAGTTAGATCTGGTAAGAGCTTTGGAGGTTATAATTTGCGTGGTATAAGGATCCCAGGAGCAGATCTAAGTGGTGGTTGCTTTGGCCAAGCACAACTGCAAAATGCAGACCTACGTCGGGTTCGTATATTTTAACTATAACTTGTTATTCATGACCAACTTAATTAGCTAATACCATGGTGAATAAGCAGGTTCGTATGCAGCAAACCTTATTTAAGAATGCAGACTTAAGTAAAGCTCGCATGAGCTTTGTATCGTTTGGAGAAAGGCCTTTCATACAGCTAGGCCAGAAGGTAACAAGTATCGCCTTCTCGCCTGACGGCCAGCTGCTTGCCTCTGGCAGTGACGATCGCTCTATACGGCTATGGTCAGTTCAGCGTCAAGCGGCGATCCATACCTTCAACGGCCATAGCGACTGGGTAACAAGTGTCGCCTTCTCGCCTGACGGCCAGCTGCTTGCCTCTGCCAGTAGGGATTGCTCTATACGGCTATGGTCAGTTCAGCGCCAAGAGGCGATCCATACCTTCAACGGCCATAGCGACTCGGTAACAAGTGTCGCCTTCTCGCCTGACGGCCAGCTGCTTGCCTCTGCCAGTACCGATCGCTCTATACAGCTATGGTCAGTTCAGCGCCAAGAGGCGATCCATACCTTCAACCGCCATAGCAACTGGGTAAGCAGTGTCGCCTTCTCGCCTGACGGCCAGCTGCTTGCCTCTGGCAGTGACGTATTATATGTATGGCAGCTGCAACAAAATGTCAGTGGCACACTAAACGACTTGAATATCACCGGTTTATGGGCAACACCCCAAGAAAGTAACAACGTGACCCACGAGAGGGTAATACGATGCGTAGCGGAAGAATAAGGATAGCGGGGCAAGCGCTATAGAGGAAAGATAATGGTGCAAACGGCGGCAGCGAGGCAGCAATGGAGTGGAGGCACGGAGGAAGGTAACGAGGAGAGGAGTTGAGCGACTCTATGGTATTAAGTGGGTGCGGGTTTCCGCAGACTATATACACAGAAAGCGAGACGACTATACCCAAATGGTAGCCGTAGATATAGGCAACAAACTTGTACAGATTCGTAAAGAAAAGACGAAGTGTATGCGAGTTCGAAACAAATCCCAGCTGAATGTGATATCCGAAGTAATTCCGTAAATAAATGAGAAATAGATGAAAGAATTACATATACGAGATAACCATAGCAACCATCCATGTAAACGACATGTGAAACGAAGATAAGAAAGAATCAAGCCAATAAAACAATAACAGAACGTGTATGTCGTGATAATAGAAGGCGGGATCAGACTGTCCGTTTTGACAGAAAGACTCATGCTCACGGATGTAAACGTTCAGGATGTGACCGGCCTCGATCCGGTCAATGTTCAGCTACTTAGACAACATGAAGCAGTGGAGAAGCCTGTACTTACTGAGGATATATGAAGCTACTGCGGATAATGTAGTAGTGTCGGTGCCTTGTGAAAGAATTGGTGTTGCACCGGAATAGGCCAAGCCTTGTGATACCGGGTTGTCGCTCTGGCATAAAGAATGGATCTTTGATTGTTCTTCTTTGATTGTTCTTCTTTGGTTATTCTTCTTTGATTGTTCTTTAATAATTTGGACTTCTTTCATTATTAGAATTCTTTGACATAGAATCTTTCTTTACTTTGTGATTCGAGTTATTACTTTCTTTGCTTCCTTTGTTAACATGTAGATAAAAGTAGCATGTTTGTTCAGTAATTAGGAAAGCAAGCAATCCTTTCGGCACTCTTGCAATACTACACCTCGCACCCACGGTTCGCATTCGCTATTCAACATGTGAAGACAAGCTTTGTGCGTGTGTATTCCGCCAGTTCTCAACTTTACGGTCACTCTGAGAATAGTAGACACTATCGCTCTCCTCTCACACCGGGGTCTCACCTTTTCTCATGCCTTGCTAGCCCCTGTTATGTAGCCTACTCAAGCGTGGCGTTTTGCTTATTCTATCTTTATGTCCTTCTTAATTAATGATAATACTATCCCTGTTGTTTCCCATTTTGTGGCACCTAGGGAGAGTCTATTCAGTGCGATCCTCTCAGTTACGAGCTTCAAGTTGTTGCACTACCATTGATTATCACTACGTGATAGATTCATACTCGATCTCATGAACGATAGGCTCAAATGATAGCCCTATGTAGTGACCATCTGAGACTTCGATGGCCACTTGATTCCATTTGAAAATTGATCGAGTTATAAATTATAGAATGAAAAATAAATAGTATAAATTCAATCTTCATTTATATTACTAGTTGTTAATAATTTACAATAGGTAATTGCATATATTAAAACTACCTCAACTTAGCTTTCCAAAAATATAAAAAAAATTTGTAAATTGGATAAAAACTGACAGTGTAGTATAACGTTGAATTTTGTTAAGTTAATAGTGCGCCAAAGGGATGAGGTTGTGACTTGCTTAAAGTGGATACTTGGCGCTTGCAGGGATTCTATCAAGTGCCATTTCTGGTAATATAACCACCAAAATTCTGATTCTTGGCATCAACGCAATCCTTGTTACTACTACAATAAATACTAGAAAATGTCGGAGGAATCCGGATATCTCGACCAAAGAAGATGACACTCCGAAATTTCGCGTAGAGCGAGAAGAATACTAGAAGTATATTTACTAAGTTTCTTATAGTTATCCTAACAATAATAATTTAGCTATGATAACAAATCTAGATTCTTAACTACGGCAGTAATAGAAGCGTAGCAAATTTTTAACTATGTTGTCTATTATTTTCTAGTATGTGAGTAGGAAGTAGCAATTTGCGGGTCATATTAGTAACATTACCGACAGCAAGTTTCAAGTGGCAATGGGGCTGTGCAAGCACATAGTAACTAGCATATCAATTATCCTTGGAAGTAGAGCGTTTTTCTATACTCATTATTACTCGCAGCACATAGAGGTACCTAGTGGTACTGTAAAAACAGTGTTCGTAGGTGGGCTGGCCGGCCCCATTCGCGAACCGCAATGTTCGTCGGTAGGCCAGAACAATGCTATTTACCTTAGTGCTCTCAATGGATGTCCAAGTTTTCTTCAAAGAGTGCGGTTGGTTTCAAGCGAGTGGTGCAACGGTACGGTTGCAAAGAATGGATGCCTAGATGATAGATGGGTAGAACAATGCTGTGAATGAGTGAAGTGAGAAGGGGTGATGCTGTGGTGAGAAGGCAGTAAGGGAGGTATTCAGGTCTGTTTGAAAAGGCAATCTTTTACGAAACAAGTAAATATGTGATTTTTCTCTATTTTTGTTTGTAATTCCCTGATTGCAGTTGGGGTTTCTAGATGAACTGTGGTAAAAGTATATCTCTGCATTTAGTCTAGTCACCTAATGTCGAAAAGTCTTGGGTGGAGATTGAGCTTGCCAGCTTGGTTATGTTGTAGATATGGCGACTTGGTATGCGGCTGATTCACCATGAGAATCACTACATCTCAAGTCGGCTCTGGCGCCGTTAAAAAAGCGCTGTGGGAAAGATAGAGGAATTTACCGTGAGCTGGTGCACTTATACGAATTGATATTTTTCGAGTATTTCTTCACCAAAATTTAGTGCGCTTGTGCCGTGCCTTACTCGGGAAATTTGAAGACTTACAGATATTGGCAGATACTTACATAATTGAGTAGTAGACACTTACAGGTTGCTATCGAATTTTAAGTGAGCAACTACTGTAGCGAGCGGGGATATGCTTTTATCGATTGCATACTTATAAACTTGACACATGCGGTCGTAGGTAAATATAACAAGAACACTTGTTGCAGCGGGGTTCCGGGAAATGCTAGTGTTGTACCCTGTCTCTAGCACTCCTAGCACTCTTCAGCCATAATCTAGTTGTTCCCATGACTTAGAATATGTAGAGTATATAACCACAAAAAGTTTCTGGTATGCTCGTTGCTCGAAAAGTGCCCTCCCGTCAAACATATGTGACTGGAAGGGTGTGTCCCTATACTGTCTTTCACCACAATCGCCACGTACACCACGTCCCGACGCACATTGCACTAAAACTTACCGCGCACGACACATATCTCAACCACCAGAATAGAGTTTTGTATGCGCTTTTTGGGGGTAATAAATAAAGGGCTATTCTTCACCTCTAATATCTCTACTTGCTCCGAGAAGACATTGTGGTTGATTAATGGCACAATGACATTTCCATTGATGTCTTGGCATGCATTATATGGAATTCCCATACAGTTTGCACTGGAAGGTAGAATATACTACCTTCCCTAAACACTCACCATGATGGCTATAGAATTTTGCTACAGAGTCTTCCCAATGGGTCTCTGGATATTTGATGCTTTAATTGGTTCAATGTTGTTTAATGCCTAGTTCACACATCAAATTGCCATTTCCGGTAGTTTTCCTATACAATTGTTGCATACAATTTTCTATGAGAATATGAATTTTGTGAATAACTCCACCACTTCTTCAGAAATTCTCTTTGTGTGCTTCTCACATCTTTGAGTAAGGTAATATAATGATATCCAAGTGTCCCACTGTTTTTATCAAATTTAATTCAGGTCTGACAAGTGAAATTCAATATTGCAGTGAAAAATATATGCCAAGCCTACGCCAATATAGGATGTGAATTTCATGGAACCATAAATCCCTTCAAAACAGCATTTCTGAAGAAGCTAAGGTGCAGAATATGAAGAATAGTCCTTAATTTAACCCCTCTACATTGTGCATACAAAACTCTATTCGGGTGGTTGAGATACAGTATATGTTGTCGCGAGCGGTCTGTTTTGGTGTAAAACATACGTCGGGACGTGGTGGACGTCGCTTTGTGGTGAGTTACAGTATAAATCCAATATATGTGCTTATGTGTTTCTCTATACTTACATTCGGAATAAAAATCCCAATATTGCATGTCTAATGAATTTTTGATGCCCCCAAAATCCCACAACTTGCTCTCGAGCTACCATAACAGAGAGATCCTTGCTGCGCATGCCATGTAAACATATATCAGCGTAAGCATGTAGTTACTGTGTATGACGCCGCCGTCAAGCATTGCTGTGTTGCATGGAGACAGAGAAACAAACAAACAAACCCTTTTCACGTGACCAGGTCGCATCTATAGCTCCACTACATTCACATAAGATCTTGATTTATGTGTTTACTTCTCACTCATGATAAGGCCGCGATCACATCCTTTTCCTTGCATACACACACCAAGGAAAGACCCATTAACGTGAATATTCACATACATACTACTTACTAGCGGTGTGCCAGTTCACGATCGCCGGCTGAGTCATCCATGTCCTTGCGGGCTTTGCACCGGAGGCTACTCATGGACTTGACCCTTGCACTCACTTTGCTGCCACTGCCGCCCCGACACCTCTCTCAACCACCCACCACAAAGGCCCTTCCTAGGCTAGCACCTATGGTGGGAACCTCTCACTTCATTTTCTCATTGAGTTTTACTTACAATATCGAGGGCAACACCGACAACAACTTTTTCAGAACGAGCGCTTGGAAGAACTCCAACTTCCCGGCGCCTCCAGAACGTGAAAGTTATATCAAAGCGAAGCTCAGGACCGCCTAAGGAAGAATACCTCATTTGATTTACAGAATTCAGAAGTTTAGGACTCGTTTCGTCAAGGCCAAGTTTTCTGAAGTTTTTCAGAGAATTCCCACACAAATCTCGAGAGGCAGGGACCCGCACCTAGGATCGCGCGATCGCTTCGGAGATCGGCTGATCGGCTGCAGAACGGGCGACCAAGAACAGTAATAGCGCAAACGAGCAACGAGCAGCGGCCTTCCCTTTTCAGTCTTAGCAACAAGAGCTAGGATTGAAGCGGCGCACAGCCAGAAAAGGCAGGACTAAGCGAAGGTCACGAGAAGTTAAGGAAGTCAGGGAGCAGGATGTCGGTGGAGGAGGAAGTACCAAAGATGCAGTTCTTGGGACCGGTAGGAGAGGGATGGACAGGGGAGGTATATGTAATGGACAGGAATACAGTGTGGGGGATAGACGCTATCCACACATGGGAAAGGAAGGATTGGTGGCTGGCGAGGCTGGGAGAGGGGGAGGATATGATTACGGTGAAAGAAAGAGTACAGAGGGCATACAGAAAGGGGGGAGAATATGATGGGAAGTTGGATATGATCGAAGAGATTAGAAAGGAGGCAGTAGAGGCAGCAGCGAGGAGGGGAGTAGAGGAGGTGGAGTGGGTGAAGACGGAGGAGCTCACAGGGATCGCGGAGGTAGCAAGGGTCGTAAAGCTCTGGAGTGAGGATGCGGCGATGTTCCGGAGGTATGTGGAGGGGGAGGATGGAATCGTGGTAGAAAGGGAGACAGAAGTTCTAAAGAACGCGACAAGGGAGTGTATCACAGTCAAGAGGGGACCGTTAGTGGTTTTCCAGAAGCAGCAACGGGTTCCTAGGGTCACGAGAGTGATGATGAGCTGGGGAAGGAGGAGGGAGAGGGGAGGCAGCAGGAGCAGGTCTCCATGCGAGGGAAGGGGAGGAAGGAGGGAAGGATTCAGGGATAGGAGCGGGGGGGAATGGGAGATCGGAGATTCACAGCTGGGCGTTGGGCCGGTGGCAGAGGCGCCGGCAGCAGCGCCGGTGCTAGCTAGGGTGGAGGAACGAGGAGAAGAGAAAGAAAAGGTAGGTGGAGCTGAGAGGGGAAAGGAGGAAGAGGACGATGAGGAGATGGGGGAGAATGAGGAAGAGAAGGAGGACGAAGAAGGGGTGGGGAGGGAGGAGAAAGAGGTGCTAGCGCTCGTGCATGCGGCACAGGTGCTGGATGGGAGAGTGGACAAGCTGAGGAAAGAAGGGAAGGAAAGAGAGGCGAAGAGGCTGGGGGCAGCATGGGTATGGGTGACGGCAACTTTGGGGGAAGCTGCCTTTGAAAAAGGGTGGAAGGCACTGAAGGAGAAGGGGGGGGAAGGGGAGAGGGTGTTGGAATATAGGAGGAGGGCGAAGATGACGGGGAGGGAGATAAAGGAATGGAGAGAGGGGGTGAAAGAGGTCGAAAGGAGTGGGAAGAGACTAGGGAGAGTGATATGGAGAAAAGAATGGGGAAGCTGGAGGGAATGGTCCTGGAGATACATGCAGCGATGGGACTGGCATCGGTGAAGGAGGAAAGGGCACTGGAGAGGGAGAAGAAGAAGAGGGAGGAAGAGAAAAGGGAGGAGGAGAAGAGGAGAAAAAGAGAAGCAGAGATTCGGGAGATCCGGAAGCTCCAGGAGGAGACGGAGAAGAGAAAGAAGAGGGAGGAGGAAAGGTGGAGAAAAGCAGAGGAGGAGAGCAAGAAGAGGGTAGCGGAGGAGCGGAGGAAGGCGGTGGAGAGAGCACAGGTGCTGAGTAAGGTGGCAGAGGTGATGGAGATGCCGGCGGGATCACAGGAGGAGGTGGCAGCCCTGGAGGAGAAGGAGAGGAAGCTGAAGGAGGAGGAGGAGAAGGCGGCAAAGGAGGCGGAGAAGAGGATTGAGGGGGAGAACTGGACAGTGGTAAGGGGGAAGAAGCTGTGGAAGAGGATGCTGAGGACGGTACATGCGAAGCCGGTACCGTATGGAACGGAGGGGACAGAAGAGAGGGACGAAGAGAAAGGCGGAGGATGGAGAGGAGTATGATATTTTAGAGAATTTCTTTTCCAGGGTCAAGTTCTAGAAGGTAGGAGAATGCGGGGTCAAGTTCTAGAAGCTAGGAGAGCGGGGGCGACGGCGCGTGGGGGCCATGTATGTAGAGAGTTAGTTTAGCCTGTCTCCGGGCTATGAGGGCTTGCCCAGGGACCCTGCCATGGCCAAGTGCTACAAGCGGGGTTATGTGATTTAAAAAAAAAAAAAAAAAAAACTTACTTACAAATGAGCAGCCGCCTTTCGCTAGCAACAGCAGATCCCCCCCTTCCCAGCAGTAGCACCTCGACACTCGAACTCGCCATTTTCCGCCCGACCCGCCGAACTCTTCATTTTTGCTTGTTACTTCTTCGCTTCTCATTTTTTACTTCTCCCGATACTAATCACTGTGTAAATATTCTGTAGCTTAGCCATCTCTTTGGTGCATTTTCTTTCTTGGCAGGTTATAAAGGTTTCTGGACTTGGGTCATACAGTGACCCGGTAAAAACTCTTGGGTATTAGGCAACATTGGGGTAAGGCAATATGTAGATTGAGTCTGTATTCGTTAGGCAAAAGAGATCTCTTTTTCCAGAAGATAAATGCAGACTCGATTTGCATATTGCAGGACACACTTATCGCAATACTGCATACTCCCCAAGACTTTTTACCGGTCACTGTAGATCTTTGGGGGTTCTTGCTTTTGTCCTCTTCTCTCTCAAATAGAGGAAAATCAAGTATCCTAAAATTTCTCAACTTGGAAACAGTTTGAGGCCATAGCAATTGCATATTTATGTATATACATAAACTACTTATCCACCTCTTTACACACCGGTTGCAACGGCCATTTAGTGAAGAATCAAGTCCTGGGCTGGGACCACAGTTCCATTCCAGATACTTATCAAAGAAGGGGAACAGAGCCAGGCTACCAGGGGTATTCCTCCAATCGCTCGTTAAATCAGTGGTAATGCTCTGGTTCCATATAATTGAATTCTAGTGGAACTAAGGTCACTGGTTTTTAATTTTCGCTTGCTCTCTTTTTTTCAGAATAATAGGCGCACGGGGAAGGGGGTGGTAGTAGCTATCATGAACCGGCTGTTGTTGGATCATAGATAGAACAAGGACACTGCAGCCATAATTGCGACAGGCGAGGGCGTGGTCGAGGACGTGAGCAAGAATACAGGTAGGTGCTGTTGTGGTTGGTGTTGGGAGAGCTCATGGTGGGGTGGTTGCCTGGGGAGTTGAACTCTGTAGCGCTAGAGCTACTTCCACACGAGCTGCTATGCCTATAGTCCAATTCAGGGCCAGCTAAGTTGAAATTAAAGTTGCCGGAGTTAGAGTTGGAGGTTGATGAGGTTTGAAGCAGCAACCTGTTTGAAAAAATAAATTAGAAACCTTTCGCAAAGAAGCTCTAGATCTTCCCGACCCCTGCGGTGCCCCTATTAGTTAATGAAGTGTGTCGCAGCAGAAAACTGGATACGAGAACACGGCCAAAGCTTCACCCCTATTAAAGCTCTACAACTTTAACTCGGAATATCTCAACAATTACGATACCTATGGCAAGGCGCAAGATATCCTGTGAGTTCTAGAAACCCTACTATTAACTCATGAGTTTGGAAGAGGATACTGGGCAAGTAGCTAAGTACTCCCGCTGGCACTGAAGTAACAAGTGCACGGTGCAGCTCATAATCGATAAGCGCTATCTCTGTTTTCCTGCTGTCGCTTTTCTCTAGAGCCTATACGAAAGGTCTTTTGGCAAGGACCCCTAGTTTCTAGGCATTTGGAAAACTCTAAGGCAAAAGGTCTCTATTTCAGGTTGACTATGAAGGCGTATACAGTGCTACTCTGTAGATCCCGAGCTTTTACTAACCTCATATGGCAACATAACACTGGCGGTATCATTTGCGCCTATTCTGTAAGGCAGGTTGAGTGTTGCAGAGAGTGGATATTGCTAGTGGCAGCAGGGGGGGTTATTTCGCAGCGTCGAGAGATGACACAACTGTAGATGCTATTGATGTGAATTTTGCGCCGTTTTTCCTTCATAATCGCATTCAGCGCGGTCGATTTAGTCCATAATTAATTCACCGCACATATCGGAGGGATATTCTGTGAGTTATTGTTTGCTGAAACGGGACACTCGGTGGTGGTAGTCTAGTTCCTTCCTTCAGGTAGTAACATTGGTCTTGTATATCACGCTGCCTACCTACAATAATTGGGAATTGAACTGTCAGTAAGGAACGTTCTCAGCCTACCCGTGCCGGAAAGGGAGCTCGGGAGATTGAAGGACTTCTAGCTTAAAGATCCAAAATGGATGTACCCAAGTGGTTGATCATTTTTTTCCCTTGCTATAATGGATGCTCTCAGGCTGCTACATTCCGTTCCCATACAAAACCCTCTTGCTATACCGGACGCACTAACAATACCGGAGCAATTACCAGGCTCTTGCCCCCCTGTCTCCATACAAATAATATTTGCTATACCGGATACATTAATACTTATACATCCAATCTTAGCTGCCCCACCTTTGCATTCACCTTGAACATGCTTACTAAAGCTGACTTTACATAATTAAATTAGGTTGTGATCCTCGATCCACTTCCAAATTAGGCAATTTTCTATTATTTTTGCTGCCATCCCTATTGTATTTCTGCCAAGCATTTTATTTAATAACGGCCGGAGTTTACAGATCCGGTATCATATAGCGAGGGACAACTGTACTAGTCTGGCTGCGGCTGCACTCCATGCTGAATAGACGCAACAGACAGGGGGTTGTGCAACCACAGTAAACTCCCTCCCCTAACGTAAATGTTCCCACTACACTTCTTTGGTAAGAGTCTAGGGGCTTGGCATGAGACTAGGTAAGAGTCAAAATCCAAGTTTCCACTGCATCCCACATCAAAGATTAGTAACGGAAAGCAAGCGAAACTCAAAAAAAAAAACTTCCACAGCACCAGCGGAACCGAGTAAACAGAGATCTCTTAGCGTCTGGCCGAGATATCAATCCCGGACCGTCTCACCAGGTCCAAACATGGAGGGTCATAATACCTCTAAGGCGAGACCCCGCAAGCGAGACAGATTGCTTGGTGTGTTTGGATTCAAACCAAGCTTGCAAAATAATTCTCCAAATCCGAACCCAGACGCCAGAATTGTAGCAGAACCAACAGAGCAGCTTGGGGATGAACTGGCTGGCACCTGTGAAAATGACACAAATCAACCTATCAAACGAGATGGTAGTCAAGGAAATAACCCTAATGCGAAAGGTGACGATCAGAAGCTGGGTACATTTTGGCGGCAAAGGCAATGAATGGGGGGTATCAAAGGATCTATGGGCAAAAGTATTTGAAGGTCTTCCCACAGAGCAAAGGAGTCTGTTGGAGAAAGCAGGGATAGAAGTCAAGACCATTTCTGGAAAAAGGGAATTTTCGGAAGAGCTTCTGAAGACTGCCAGGGAGGCCCAGGCAAAATGTGAAGAAAAACGTTGGAAGCTGAAATGGGGGCAGAGGGAAATAGATGTCCGTGAAAAGGCAGAAGCAATAACAGGCTGGATTGAAAAGTTCAAGCATGTAGGAGATGTAGCGACACAATTTGATCCTGTACACACTGCCTTGCCATGGACGGGAGTACGATTTATCTTGACGGTTTGATTCCTGCATTCCCAGTGATATTATCCAGCATACTCCGCATCCTCCCCCTTATACCCCTCTTTGTACACTCTGCCTTTGATTAACCCTCGCTATCTATCTCATCATGCTCACCTGAAACCTTCAACTAATGCATACGGGCCTACACAGATTTTCATCAACGGGGAGCAGAACATGGCAGCTGCTATTGTTGGTGTGGAGCGGGTAAGCATGCTAGTAAGCCGTTGTGCAGTATACGAATAATTATACCTCACTTCGGAGGTGGTTCCAACAGCGGAAGCAGCTAACAGTTTTGGTAGGGATGCTCACTAATATCGTCCACACAGCATACAGCAGGTCACAGAGAATCTAATGTGAAATCACTGGAACTAGGGAAACGCACTCTAGAAGACTTGAAAAATCCGGGACAGGTGTTGGAGAAAATGTGCTTGCTTGATAAGCCAGAATTGGCATTGGGTGTAGCGGCTGATGTGGTGGAGAAGTGCTGTAAGAAATAAGACCCTTCAAGTATCAGTACTGCGGACAACTCAACAGAAAACTGACATTAACCCAGATCACGGGATCGCAAGAACAGTCAATCAGAGTCAGATAGCCTTCCTCCACTACATATTGATCACTAGCCCTATTCTTGCTAACTGATGCTTAGAGGAGTTCAATGCTCTGAAAGAACTTGTGAAAGGCTTTGAGCCGATTATTGGAAGAATTGCTTCCATCACAACTGCGATGTGCAAGATCATTGAGGGTAAGCTTTACCACACCGTGCTACCCCCTGTGACCTACCAGGGGTGGATGAATATTAACGGTCAGAGTCTAACGTGCTTTTCTAAAAAGTGAAAGAAAAAAAGTCCTCAGATGGTTCTCGAAGGTCCCATACCAAAACCATCATGACGTTGCACAGGAGGGGCGTGTTGATGCGACTGGAAAATGGCTATTTTGGAGAACGGAGTTTTGTGATTGGTGGCAAGCAGAGAATTCATCGATATTATGGTTACATGGGATTCGTAAGGCCGCCTGCATCCTGCTCCTATAGTACTTTTGCAGAGTAGCTGATATTCCGTTTCTCAGCTGGTGCGGGTAAAACAAAACTCATGTAAGTAACAATATCTTTGATGCATCCAAATGTTGAAACTAGTTGTTGGAAGGCAATTACTGATTTTCCCAGGTCAGCGGGTATCGATTACCTCCAGGCAAAGGCTGATAAGGTTGCATTTTTCTATTGCAAGCGAGATGAACAGGACTGTCATGATAGAGATAAAATTTTACTTTCTCTTGTTAAACAGCTTGCATGCCCTATGAATGGGATCATTTGCAAACCCGCAATAGAGGCCTACGAAAAGCAAGAGCAAGATCCTTCTGCACGCAAGCACCCGCCTGCAACTGCCTGCAACAATGAGCATTGAGCTCATCATAAATCTACTCAGGTGCTATCAACATCCAGTCATCATACTAGATCCACTGCCTTGGCGAACAGCCGCATGCGGGGTCACGTGAAAAAAAAAAAAAAAAAAATACTAGATGCACTAGATGAGTGCCCTGAGGATGTGCGCCGTTTTCTCCTAAAAGCCCTCATTTCCGTCATGAATTCAAACTGTTCAGTGAAAATACTTGTATCCAGCCGCCTCACCCTGGACATTCAGGACTCTTGGAAGGAATATTAAAGATATATTCTGTGAGATATGCCTGACATTTTGATGGTGGGAAGGGTGCGAAACTGGCGCCAAGGTGCCCAGCGTTACCGGTGTGCACATCGTTACCCATACAGTACTGGTATCGCGCGCCGGTTGCTTCCCGGCGCTTATATTATTTCGTGTTACACTCCTTCCTTTGGATGTCTACATTCATGTATATAAGTGCCTATTTCTCGTAACTTCTCGCTCAATAGACTAGATGATTTTTCCAATAACGACGAGCCCTTCCTTCAGGTATTCTCTTATTTCTTCGCTAAGCCCGCACTCGGTATACACATCTTTTCACACTCAGCTTTGGCACAAAAATGATGTCCACATACAAATATATTTACCGTCCCATTCATAGACACTCGATAACGTCACTGACCGGGATCCGGCGCACTTCCGGAATTAAAACAACAGCCTCCTGTACGGCTAAATCTTCATATGATAGAAGATAATTAAATTGCACATACAGCTTGAAGAGGCATAGGAAAGTAACCTCTGCACCTCAGTTAGCCAATTGTAAATTTTAAATTATACTCTATAGTAGTAGTTGCCCAATTAGGCATCTGAACCCTATGCAGATGTAAAATGGCAAGATAGTAATTTAGAACCTTAAGCAGATGCATATACCTTCTATAGTATAAATTCAAGAGATCTGGAATGTTTCACAATGATTAGATACATATAGAACAAGTGGTAAGCTAATATCCATACATATAGTTTCCTTGCTAGAAGCAAATTTTGATATTTAGTCTGTGTATAATTCTAAGAATATAAGATATATTTAGAATACTCTGGAATATAACTCTACATATAGAAGAATATATTCTAAGTAGCTTTTAAGTATAGGTATTGACAGAAAGTAGAAATTAATAGAGATGTTTATCTATATATATTTCACGCGCGACGGTGGGCAGGCGTTGCTAAGGGATACGACCGGTTCAGGGTAACAGTAGTTTCGCAAGCACTGAACAGCAGAGGCTTGACAAACTTGACAGGAGAGACTTGACAGGAGAGGCTCGTAGGTAGCGGATTGGAGGGATTTCAGCCTGGGGCGTGCCATAGAGGAGGATGATGGATTCGAGTCAGTGGCTGGCAGGATCGCCAGCACACTGGAGGTAGATGAGGAGGAGAGGGTATCATGGGGGCG
Organism: Kalaharituber pfeilii; assembly: GCA_015179045.1. Classification (NCBI taxonomy): domain Eukaryota; kingdom Fungi; phylum Ascomycota; class Pezizomycetes; order Pezizales; family Pezizaceae; genus Kalaharituber; species Kalaharituber pfeilii. Next base: position 1,880,170 of record WHUZ01000006.1, on the reverse strand, counting down.
CACGGTACCGCCAATGGCAGAGGTGGAGGCCCTCTACCTCAAGCTAGACAGGGAGGACTCCCCTACCAAGTAGGAGAAGGCTATAAGAGAGGTCAAGGGACTCTGTGGCCATCTCCACAGATGGCAGCTGCAGCGAGGAAGGAGGAGTAGGTGGTGGGTAGTGCTGGCAGCAGGTAGTGGCAGGTGAGGCAGAGAGAAGCAGGTGGGTAGGTGTGAAGGCAACAGTATGGGGCGGAGAGGTTGCTTGGGATGAGAGGAGTCCTGGAGGCTGTTGACAATAGGGCAAATTTTTTTATATCATTACTCGCATGCCGCATTACCGGCTATGGCGAGATAAAAGGCACATAGGAGATAACTAGCTAAATAGAATCCGCAACGACAAATCACAGGAATATAGGACATAGGAAAATGAGATGACCTTACCCTTCGGAAGTACATTCGACACCTACTCCCTCCCCGCCCACGCTAGCATGGCCGCCAGCGGGTCTCTCTTCTCCTCTTTGGCTCTTGGCGGTTCTCTCACCCCGCCCTGACCCCCTGGCCATCTCTGACTCCATACCATGCACTCATCCCAGATTTGTGCCGCCGTTTCTTCCCCTTCTCCACACCATCGGCACTCCGGGCTTTCCGCTTTGTCGACCTTGAATTTCCATGCTCTGAGGCCCTTGCCCCCCAGCAGTCCTGCCAAGGTGGCTGTCAATCCGCCCAACCGCTGCAGAGGTCTGTAACTTAATCCCAGCCTGTTTCTTTCCTCCGCCCGTCGGGCTCTCGCCTCCGTGCGCATCCTGGCCTTCGTGATCAACTCTGTCTGGTAGGGGAGTAGTGCGCCTATCTTGGCTGCTCTGTCTGCCTGACAATAGGGCAAAGGTGCTGCTACTCACGGACTCCAGAGTAGCAATCAGTGCAGTCAGGAATGCAGAGAGAACAGGCAAAGCGAGTACTGCGGACCTGGTACGTGTGATGGAACTGATTGTAGAGGAGGCAGAGGTTGAGGAACCTAGGGGCCCTGAAGCGCGCCTGCGTGAAGGTACATATCGGAATAGAGGGCAATGAAAGGGCAGATAAAGCGAAGGAGGGAGCCGGAGCCATGAGGTAAGATAGTCAGGCTACAGAAGGTGGCCTACATCAGGAGTTAGTCAAGAAGAGAAAGGAGGAGAGAGAGCAGAGTGGCTTTGGCAGGGGCAAGTTCATTAAGTGGGGCAGGAAAGCACTCACAAACTACACCCGGCTGCAGACTGGGAAGGGCGGGGGCATGTGGAGGAGGAAAATCCAGGGAGAGGAGGCACGATGTTCCTCTGGACAGGAATGGAGTTCTGGGCACATGGTGTTTGAGTGCAGGGAGTTTGAGAGGTCCAGGAGGAAGAACAAGAATGGTGTGCAAGTCACCTGGCAGTGTTGGGAGGACTTAGAGGAGAAAGGGTGGAAGCAGGAGGGTGTGGAGGGCGACCCGGTCGAGGCCTGGTTTGGCAGCCTTAATCTGGGATACCCGGGGACGGAGGGTGCTTTGGGTGCCCAGAGTGTGTACGTAGAGCGCGTAGTTAGTTGTTTATATCCTGACCCAGGTTTATGGGTCCCCGCCATAGGCCGGTAGTTTGTATGCGGGGTTACGTGACCCAAAAAAAAAGAAAATAAAAAGGACCCACGTCTCAAAGGTCTACGAGAAGTCAGCCCACCGTCGAGGGTGTCAACTCAGGGGTCTTATCATATGCATAATTGGTCCGGGCCACTCATAATTCGGGCCAGTCGCCAATAGCCCTGTGCACAATTATGCTTAGGCCGAGCCACAGTAGTCTCGGACCACTCGGAACGTACACCTAGTTTCTTATCCCTAGCATAAGGGCACCTGTCATCCCCAGTGGACAATGAAAATTTCCTGATCATTGGAACTTCTCCGTGGAACAAACACTTTGTGATCCTCCTAGAGTAGCTTTGTAGGACGCTGTGAGTACACGTCTTGTTTTCCATTGCATAAAGCGTGACCGAATGGCCCGGAACACCATCATTTTCAATTTGCCAACTCCCGCCATAGCCACCCCGTCTCCGAGGTACAACGTAGACATTATGCTCTGGCCTAGCAGCTATAGCGCAGTCACATATTTTGAACAAGTTTTGGGGCGAGCTTAGGACGATACGACACGTTGAGCTGATAGGAGAAAGCGGCGTGGTGGGATACCAGACAACGAAGAAATGGAGATTGTATAAAGTGAAGCCGGAGGGGGAAGGATGACACCCTGCGCGGAGATTGGAGGGATGTAAGAAGTCGCCGACGAGGCTGGGAATTCGACAATAGAATGGTGCAGCTGGAGCAAGCGACTTGGCGGATCCAAATCTTGGGCCCGCGCCAAGACCCTCGAGGGGCATCTAGGACAGATGCGTAGTTTTTAAGGGTTGGCCGTAGCTGTCTGTATTCCCGTGTGCCCAGCATATAAGCTACAAGCGGATGCAGTTGACAACACATGAAAGCCGGAAGCACACCAGGCGCGCGAGACTTCGAGCGTGGTGGATAGTGCACTCCAGCATGCAAATACGCAGGGTGTGTATGTATAAAGTTAAAGATAAAGTGAACGCGAGGACAATTAGCTTTCAACAAGCCGTAATGTAACACTTATATACGTGCATATTTACCAGTTACCAAGAGCATGGGATTTCATACTGCACAGTTCATGCCAAACGGGCCATACAAGTCATGCAATACCGTTCCCGCTAGGATTCCGGTATACATTACCTACCATACCGTCTCCAGCAGTGTAGGGCGCAACTGAACAGCTCCTCTGCCACGCGCCCTTCATTCCTTTAAGCATCTTGCTTTTTTTTTCTGTCTCCTGTTATGTTCTCTACCATAGATTATTCTTTTCTACATCCATAGACCTTGTGACATGCAAAACCTAGATATCGCACTTCCCCACGCCCACTTCCGCAGCTACTGTCCAGCAGTGACCTCCCAGCTGAGCAGAGGTCCTTACTACGCGAGCTTGCAACTACCGGCACGCTCACAACAGCTGATTGAACTGCTGAAATGGGTACGATTGGGACGGCGGTTGCAAATGCAAGATTCCGGGTGTCCTTTAGGTTTCATGTCCATTGTTTCCTTTATTGATAAGTATAGCTATCACCATAGCCCTTGGTTAGGACGGCACGTGATTGATGATATTAAAATAACGCAAAAGAAAAAAAAGCCTTTTGTTAAGACTTTACACAAGTAGCTTCTAAAAACCGAAAATATGTATACGTACGAGAAGCACCCGAAACAATCAAAAGGTAATTGACCACCGGAACAATAGGGTAGCAACGCAGCTCAAGCAGTTCACATTAAATATTTCAGGTTTCCCTTACACAGAATCAAGCACAAGGATATGTTCCTTCGTTCCTATAAACTGACTGTTTTGTTATAGACCAGCAACCAAGTGATACCATTTTAACCTTGAATCGCCGTTTTTTTTCCTTTCACATTACCCGTTCGCCGCCCTGAGAGCTATGACAAGGCTATAACAAAAGAAATAAAGGAAATACAAACAACCATGTAGCAATTCATGAGCATCGTTAGTAATATAAGCGGCTCCAATCCCCCGTTCATCTCCATCCGACTCTTCCCAGCGGAGAGCCGTTGTGTATTGATGGTTCAAATATACCTAGTTAGGCCAGAAAAATGACTGTATTTTGACCCAGACCTTAACCACCTCACACGAGTTCCCAATCTTCTCCTATGCTATTCAGGTTGTACGACACCAAACTTTCCCCTTCTGCCCTGAGCACATGAAAGCACCGGGTCATAAGGAGCTCTCCTAGCGTGAAGTTGTGGCTGCCGTATGCATTGTCGGATCCTGCTCGCTGCCGATATTCCAGTGGTCCATAAAGTTCGTTAAGAGGACAAATACCACCACTGAGCTGACCAGTGTTCTAATCCACAGCTGCTATGATATTCTGGTCAAGCAGAATCATTATCTTTTTAGAAAGATATACAGGTGAAATATAGAGCCTTCATTTGATACTGCTTTCAAAGTAATAGTATTGCAATTACATGTTGTGCTGCGGATGTAAAAATTGTATATCTCAGCAGGCCATAAAAAAACTCAACTTTCGCAGGCCTATTTGCACATAGAAACAGGTATCACAGTCTACTCATCCCCCTCCGCCCACGCCAGGACCTCTAGGGGGATGTCTCCTTCACTTGTTCATGTGGTATGCGAGTAGACTGATTTTTAGATGGACCAGTCCTCTTGTTTTGTTTACATAACTCTGCATACAAGCTACCAGCCCATGGTAGAGAGGATGAACTAGTTTATTTGCACAGCATCAAGTCTACTCAGAACAAGAGCTAATAATACATATTGGGTGCCTTCCGCTAAGGATTTATGTGAAATTCAAACCAAATTTTACCAGGGTACATTTCCACTGCAAGCAGGGGGTAGTTTTTCTAAGCTCTTGGACGCGAGTAAATAATAAATCAAGAAAACATTTTGTTTATGCAGACATTACACCTTAAATGCAGAAATTATGAGCCAATGAACAAGCTGTCAATCTCACCACAAAAGACAACAGGAGCTCCCAAGCACCAAGAGAGAGCACTAGGTCTTAAGAAATAGCAGTCAAGTTCCGCTGGCAAGCACTAGGCAGCAGTCAGGTATTAATGTATCTGAAAAGTGAAAGAGTAGAGGAGGCTGAACTGTCGGAGTAAAAATTTCTAGCTAGAGCATAAGAATGCGTTACTGGATATTACATATGCAAGCAGGAATAGGTGCAAATGATGCAAATGTGAATTTAAATATCCTCTATGTGGTATAGGTATTGTAGACTATGCTACTTCAGCAGTAGTGTACTCTAACTAACTGCTTTTGAAATTTATTGTTTATTGTTTATTCAAGTGAGTATTTTGAAAGGGGGGGGGGTACCCCTCTTTCAAAAAATTGTTTCGAACGCTCTACCAAACAATAAAACAGGGATACGGACCCCGGTTTTATTTCAAAGCAGGGGTTTAAATTTCACATAAATCCTTAGCGGAAGGCACCCATTATACCTTCGCTACCATCTTCTTCCTTCAACATGAGAGACTGCTAGAATCTCGATTTTATTTTCTAACAGTTACACTTATACGAGAGAATGCCCGCTCGCTACGCTCGCAATGGGGGCAGAGCGTGCGGCGGGAGCTGAGGCAGAGCTTGCGACACTCGCGACCGGGATTAGGGGCTTTGGTGCTGTCATGGAGTAGTAAATATACTTTTTCAGCCGCTTGCACACATACAGTCTAACCTTGCTATACCGGACAAAAAGTGCCAGATTTTTACTCGTCCGGTATAGCAAGGTTAGACTGTACTTACTGAGAGACCCCACTCGCTTCGCTCGGGGGTCTATACAACTGCTGGGGAGGGTGACGCACCTAGGGAAGTGACGCGCCTAGGGGGTGACGTGCCTAGAGGGGTGATGCGCCCTGGGAGGTGACATCAAGAGGAGAAAAACTGATAGAGGTGTACAAACACCGAAGGATAGCACTGTATTATCAAGACCCGCACCTTTAAAATTGATCTCTACCCTTAGATGTCACATTCCTATCTGGAAACTCACATCCCTCCGCTGCAGTCATATTTACAACAACTATATCTGTCAACTTTATCTAATCAACTTCTCTAACTAAAATCTCACCACTACGCTCACTATCTCTTCTAAACTTCCACTTTCCAGTTGCCCACCCATTAACTACAACTTGCTGAATCACTTGCTGAATTGCCCGCTGAACTGGCCTGCTGAATTGCTTGTTGAATTGGCTGCTGAATCTCCTGAAATTCTGAATCCCCTGCTGAATCCCCCACTAAAGTACCTGCTGAATCCCCCGCTAAAGTGCCTGCTGAATCTCCCACTAAAGTGCTTGCTGAATCCCCTACCGAATTACTTGCCGAATCGCTTGTAGGACTACATGCTGAACTTGTTGAACTTTCTAACTCATCTGCTAAGCTGCTAGTTAGCTCACATAATGAATTGCTTGCCGAACCCTTCACTGAATCGTATAGTGCATTCTCACTTACCTATTAGGCTATCCACCATAGCATTCAAGTTTCTCAAGTAGCAAGTTTATTAGAGTACAACCCGATAACCTATAATTTTTCAGTATTAATATAGTAGTGCCAATGGTGACTCTTACCTTTGCATTGTCAAATTGCGGAGTTGTAAAGGGGTGAAGGTGAGGAGGAAGTTTTAAGATAGATTTATTCTTTAATTCAGCAGAATATCATAGAAGTCAAGCTATCTTTATTTTGATTAGTTTGATGGGACGACTTACTCAAGTTGACAGAGATTTGCACAGTTTTATTAGAAGTGCTGATCAGAAGCCACTTGTAGAGGTCATAGCCACAAAGTATAGAAATCTATTGGCCCGATAAGAGAGGAGGCCCAAGTTATTCTCGAAAATTTTTATCTCAGTACTATATAGAAGATGCTCGTGGTTCTGCGTCTACGACCAATGCACTAAGCCACGACGGGCCGCCAACGACTCCTGTATTAATCACAATTCTTCCACCACGAGTATCCCTGTCACTCCCCTGACAGTAATTATTCACCAACAGGTTCAGGATTACATTACAATCAGCAACTGTAAAGTGCAGGAACCCATTATATCCCCAATGAAAATATACAGAAAACATATCACCAGCTGCGTTTTTCATATTTCCAAACTTAACCACCCCAGTGGTCCCCAGCGTATTAAGTACACCCTGAACCTCGAAGGCCCAACATGCCCAAGGGATGAATCTTGAAATCTGTTCATCATGGGCCCAAGTGCCTGGATCATAGCATTGCCCCCAGGCTATGTGACCATTTATACCTCCCGGGACTTCAAACAATGTAGCACGACGAAGAATATCGCGAGTTTCAACCTGCGACGAGTAAGTGGCCTCTGCAGCCCTTTCTTCAACAGTCTGAATGTCAGACATGATACCCGCTAAATTTGCGTACTTGTCCCACTCGTCAGTCGGGATCGTGAGGAGAGCTCCACTGTCATTGAACGTTTTCCAGTTCAGGGGCCCAGTATCGGCCTCCATCACGTCAAGAACATGTTTAATGCGAGTGTCATCGACAGCGCTAACACCTGAGGGGCCGAAATTGTTCACTTCATTAGGTGTTGGCAAAGCATTCGTCAGGCCTGCTACTAGAGAAACCAGCAGAGTTGCGGCGTCGAGGACTATGCCATAAAAGTTAGTCATCACATGGTCAAATGGTAAAATATTACGACCTCGTGTCATTGAACATACTCTTCATATTGACCCAAAATGCTTCTCAAATGTGCTAGAGGAACGCAAACGAGGATATAGTCCACCGTAGTCTGGCAGCCGAAAGGTAGGCGGTTCTCTTGCGCAGCGTTGCGTTGTAAAAGGAGCTTGATGAGAGTGAGAAGGGGGCTGCTGTTATTGAAGCTGGCTTCGGGAGGCAGGAAGGAATTGAGGGAGATCTTTGGTATTTTATAATCCTAAACTGATGCTGCCGCCATTGTTTGTAAAGCCGTTGGTAACTAACCTCGACCATCAGAGCTAAAAGGTCAAGCAGGGTACCTAGAAATTCGATGTTTTCAATATCCCATCCCCTTAATTGCTTCCCTTGCTTTGATTACTTCTACCTTACCCATCCCGTGTGGGGGTCAGATGACACTTAGGTTGTTATAGGTACCTGCTATCATCTGCAAGTTGGGTAATCGTTGTACAATCGCCCATTCCAGTGTGAAGCAAATATATTGATCAGCCGATTCGGGCGTTGGGCCACCGCTGTGCCACATGCGCCTAGGTTTAGACACTACTGTGCCACACAAGGCTCAGTTTGGGTAGACTACGATGCCATCTGACTACTGAGCAAATGAAGTAGTCCTATTCGAGTAGTCCTATTCGAGTAGTCCACTTCGAGTAGGGTATCATATATCACCTCTCATTATGATTTCTTATTGAAAAACCAACGTCACAGACTCTATTTTTTTTTTTTTTTTTTTTTTTTAATATTACTCGCATGCCGCCTGTAAGGCTATGGCGAGGTTTATCTTTTTTTTTTTTTTTTTCTTTTTTTTTATTTCACGTGACCCCGCTTGTACCGTATTAACTCACATAAAAGCAAGAAAACAAACGCGCGCTAGTTGGGTCTTGTCAGACCTCTCAGTGCCAGTGCGCGTGTATCACGCACGGGCACGTAATGATCCCCGAATTACCGCGATGCTAACCTCAACACCACGGAGATTGATATTATGAAGGAAATGCGAAAAACGTAATGCGCAAATGCGCAAATGCGTCGCAGTCGCACAATGGCTATAGGAGCTACATAGAGAATTAGCGAGTATCACTAGTCAAGTGTCTTTTTGGCCTGGTAATCTCTGCGCTTACTACCTCCGTTACAGAGTAGAGAAGCTGGACATTAGCCGTGCTTAGTAATGCCAAGATTGCACGGAGAGCGCGCTAGCGCGAGTGATGGCGCCTGAGTCCTGCCAAGACCGAACTAGCGCGCGTTTGTTTTCTTGCTCTTATGTGAGTTAATACGGTAGCTGTTCGCCATGGCAGACGAGGTTTATCTTAACTACACTGACTTAATTACAATAAATCGCGAATTTCACCATCCATCCCCCGTCAAGTTCACTCACAGACTCTAACAGGGTTAATTGTTTTTTTTTTTTATACAGTCTACCCTTGCTATACCGGATCCCTAAAATCTGGTACTTTTCGTCCGGTATAGCAAGATTCCGGTATAGAATAAAATGCTTGGCAGACAGGGGGGGTGATAAAATTTTGTAAATTCAAATAATTACTGAAATAGGAGATTTTTTTTTTTGTTTTTTTTTTATATCAATACTCGCGTGCCGCCCTATGGGCTATGGCGAGGTCTAGTTACATCAAAACGAAGTACAAGTACGGAAAAATAGAAGTAAATCCCCCGGGGCTAACCCCTCGGCCATTCCAAAATTCCTATCACTCCCCGAAGGCCCTCCCCTTCATCTTGGTCACCCAAGGGTCTGCACAATCCATCCTCACCCCTTGGGCATCTCTGCTTCCAGACTCTACATTGAGACAATATGTGAAGGGTCGTTTCTTCAGCCTCGCCGCACCACCGGCATTCCGGGGTGTCAGCTGTGCCAACCTTGGCTGCTCGATCTGCTTCGGTGTTGCCTGGGATTCCTTTATGACCTTTGAATAGGAGATGAACGAAGTAAACATCAACTTGTTTCACACCCAGCCAAAGACATCAATATGCATCAGTCATGAAATCTAGAAAAATGTCGGGCCTTGAGTGTGCTTTTTTTTTTTTTTTTTTTTTTTTAAATCACATAACCCCGCTTGTAGCACGTGGCCATGGCAGGGTCCCTGGGCAAGCCCTCATAGCCCGGAGACAGGCTATACTAACTCTCTACATACGTGGCCCCCACGCGCCATCGCCCCCGCTCTCCTAGCTTCTAGAACTTGACCCCAGCGAAGAAATTCTCTAAAACGTCATACTCCTACCCATTCTCCGCCTTTCTTTTCCAATCCTTTCCCATGTCGCTCCACCTCTCAAAACCTTCTGGGCGGTTCTCCTGACTTCTGCATCGGAAAGCGAGATGCTCCCCCGTTTGCACCTCCCCACACCTGCACCTATCCGATTCCGCCACCCCTAGCTTCTTCAACCACCTAGCACACCTTCCTCGCTCCAGTCGCAATGCAGTGAAGTTTGATGTCGCCATCCTACTCCACTCCATGACCTTTCCTCCTCCAAAGCCCTCCACTTCTCTCTTCTCCTTCCTCCACGCCTTCACCCTCTGGCGCACCCCGCTTCCGGTGGCCACCTCCTTTCCCTGCATCACCGTCCCCTTCTTTGCCCACTCATCCGCCTTCTCGTTGCCTGCGATTCCGATATGAGCTTTTACCCACAACAGTTTCGCATCCCCCCCTTCTTCTTTCTCCTCGCCACTGCATTCACCACCCTTCTCACATCCTCCGTCTTTCCCTTTCCCTCCCTGCCTGCCTTCTGAATCGCCATGACAGCAGCTTCAGAATCTAAGCAAACCAGGACCGGTACCTCTTCCGGTACACTCTCCAGCGCCCTTCTCACCCCTCTCACCTCCCCGTCAAAAACCGTCGCCGTTCTCCCTACTACCTCCGCCACCACCGCTGATCTCCCCCACACCCCCGCCCCCACCTTGCTGTCCTCGACCTTACTACCATCCGAGAAGAGAACCGCTCTCCCTCTTCCGGCTTCCTCAACCGAGGTCTCCCACTCTTCTCTCCCTCCCCCTTTCTACCTAGCCTCTCTGCGCACTCCACTTTCACCTTCTCACACTCTCCTCCCCATGAGATCTCCTCGCCCTCCTCCGAGAACCTTGACCACTGCCCCTGCCAGCGGTCCAAAACGCTTTCATATCCATCCCCCTCTTCCAGGGCCCACTGCACCCCCCAGTCCTTCCAGTTCCTCGTCCCCTCCTCCTTCTCCTCATTCCCTCTCCTGAAATCTCCTGTGCATAGTTCTGCAAGCTCCGATGGTACCTCCACTTCCCGAACCATCGCCCTTGCCTGTGCTGCGTCCAGGATCACCTCCGCCCCCTCCACTCCGCACACTGCGTTCACCCCCTCTACCCCTGTGCCTCTCCCCCTCCAGCTGCCTTCTTTAATGCTTGCAGCTGCCTTGAGTGTGCTTGAGAAGCATCAAATATGTAAACATTGACTAGAACCAAAATATGCTGGAGAAAAGTTGAATGAATTTGATAAACATCTTTGAGATGAATTGGTAAGATTACTGTACTTTAACTTAACTTTGATATCCAAGGTATCTAATTTATTATTTTAAGCTGACCAGTAGCTGTATCTACTTAGTCAGGTATTTTGACAAGAAGCAACGAAGTGCCCAGTTTCCATTACTCGAACAACATTGTAGCAAGTGATGGTAGCAGTAGTAGCAACGGCATTCAGAAGCAGTGACAGCAGTGGTGGCAGCCAAGTGTGAAATGGAGTAGTCTAAGATGTATTAGTATTAGCGCGTCCGGTATAGCAAATATTATTTGTATGGAGACAGGGGGGTACTTGTCTGGAGGTTTCTGTCCGGTCCGGAATTGTTAGGATAGCAAGGGCGATTTGTATGGGGAACGGATGTTGCAGCCAGAGGCCATCTGGTATAGCAAGGTTTCCTGTTTCGCGAGGTCCGGTATAGCAAGGGTAGACTGTACCATTACTCGCGTGCCGCCTGGTAGGCTATGGCGGGGTTAGCAGGGTTAATACTTATACCTCCATGTGGCTTTCGGAGATTGGTATCTATTGGGCGGGTGAAACTTCGCTAAATTCGATGCACTAGTTTCACTACTTTTAGTCCTTGTCATGCCGATCAATCATATCAAATTTGCAACGTATGGTGCTGTTGGTCAAGAAGGGACCCCCACCAACCAAAATTACGGACTGAAACTTGAAGTATAATTTCATTACACAACCACACCTGATTGAAAATTAAACTCCGTAATTACGCACTATTTTGTCTGCTCTACAACTCTTCGATGTCTGAATTAAAAAATATTTAATGAGTGCTGAGACATTCTAGATTGAAAATTCTGAACTTTATATGGGGAGCCTCCTGAATTTTACATGCCAAGAATGCCAATATTGTAGAATTAGTACGAGTGTGAAAAAGAAAGTTGCTCTATACAGACATGATCTACTGAATTTTTCGATAACTTTTATACATGTTCTGTAAACTCTTTTGTACTTATTTACAACTCTCTTGACAGGAAGTACATAGATATTTGTAAGAAAAGTGATTAATATTAATATCAGAAATAGAACTAAGACTCCGAGGAATAGTTGGTCATAAAGCATCAATACTATACTCACAATTATTGCGAGCATGATGCTTCGCCACTGCCAAAAAAAATACAATAAAATTCAGTGTAATAGTAGCATCTGCTGCCACTGTAACTGTAGCTATTGAAGCAAGTCCACAAGCTCCTCTTTTCTTGCTGGGATGAGCCATCTTAACATAGCTGACAGACTCAGCTGTACGGCTGGTACTAGCTGAGTGTCTGCAGAACCATCACAGCATTGTCAATTATTTTTCATAGTGAAAAAAAGCACTAAAGCAGAATACTCACATTCAGGAATTTCACTTGAGTTGTCTGATATCATAAAGTTGTTTCATTATTGCAATACTGTGGGTGCGGAATTTGCTCAGATTGATTATTCGTTAACATCAGGAGAGGTCAACCCCCGGGAATGGTCAACCCAAGGGGCTGGTCAATAATCTAAGAGGCAAAGGTGATTTGGACGTATTAGTCAGCAAGTCAGCGAATTTTACAACTGGTCCCTTCTTGACCAACAGCACCATACACATTTACTTGTAGGATTGCACTCGCATACTACGAGGCTGATGAGACTGTATAAGCCCATATTATATTGACTGCTAGGACTAACTACATGATCTAATAGTTATGCTGTTGCCATTCTGTGGAAATAGTAAAAACAATACTGGTTCTGACAAAGCGATACACGACATATTGCACAAATTTATAATAGTATTTAATATCTCACTACAAGTGCTTTGACCTTCCTTGCAAGTACTGTAATAAATAACTTCGAGAATGTTCTAGTAGATATAAAGACATTGAATAGATATGCGCTGTTCCCGTGCCTAAGATATATGTACTGGCCATTGCTTGAGGTCAGGAATTTGATAGTACACAGACCCTCTTGGCTGGACGCCACACAGTGAAACTAGTGCATCGAATTTAGCGAAGTTTTGCCCACCCAAGAGATAGCGAGGTCCGGTATAGCAAGGGTAGACTGTATCATTACTCGCGTGCCGCCTGGTAGGCTATGGCGGGGTTAGCAGGGTTAATACTTATACCTCCATGTGGCTTTCGGAGATTGGTATACAGTTTTCCCTTGCTATACCGGATCTGTAAAATCCGGCCTTTTTCGTCCGGTATAGCAAGGTTCCGTTATAGAATAAAATGCTTGGCAGAACAGAATAGGGATGGGCAGGAAAATTAATGTAATTGGGAACAACGACAGCCTAATTTTATTATGTAATGTTAAGTTTACGGTAGTAAGCATCTGAAAAAGTGTGATTTCAGTCTGCAGGCCGCTAAAACCGCGCTAGAGTACGAGTGCCTTCAAGCTGTCAATTCGCACTTTTACACTACATGAAATGATACTCGCCGAACCATGGGTGGCGCTTTGCAACCGAACAGTTAATTGCAGACAAGGACACAGTGACAACAGAAACAGAAATAACAGAAAAACAGAATAGTTAAAGAACTGCCCATTGAAGTGGAATCTCTAGCCATTGGTAGGACTATTTTTTTTTTTTTTTTTTTTTTTTTTTTATATATCATTACTCGCGTGCCGCCCTGGGGGCTATGGCGAGATTAGTTACATGAGATTAGATACATATGAAGGTAGAAGAAAAGGAATAATAAAAGATTCTGTGTGTCTCCTATGCCCCTGCCCACTCCAAGATGTCTCTTAGTGGGTCTGTGTCCTTGCTCTTCGGAGGAGTGACCAAGTCTTGCATGCCCCCTGGCCACTTTCGTTTCCATGTCCTGCACCTAGTGAGCACATGTTCAGTAGTCTCCTCCTCCTCCCCCCGCACCATCGACATTCTGGGCTGTCTGCTTTCCCGATTTCGTACTGCCATTTCCGTAGTAGAGGGAGCTATGGTGCTCCGACCGACTATGGAGAAGCGACCGACCAAATTTGGCCAAATTTGTGATCCCCGCACCTCAACGCAACATTGAACAGCACAACAACCATGCCTTGCGGGTGGAAATAAAAATGAAGTTAAGTGAATATGACCTAGCGACAATAGAAAAAAAAGTCTAATAATTAAAATACAGGTATATTAGAGAAAGAAATTGAGCAAAACATAGCGCAGTCCTACAATCCCCCCCCCCAGCTTAACCAACGCCCACCACCTACACTTTTTGGTCATAGCCTACACCACCCGGACCTGGAAATGTTAGTTAAAGGGCATAGGAATGACAAGGCAATATAAATAAGAGATAGGGGTACTATGGAATGGAGATTTTGTACCTATTGTGTACTGGAAAAATTGAAGTTCCCGATACATCTGGTATTGTTCTGCTGGAGCAAGGTATCCAACTTCAATATGCCATACCGGTGATCCAACTAGATGTTGAGTGGCAGTCCCAGAAGTGGTAAGTGTAGCTTGGCTAGTGATAGTAGAGTTGCTGATAAGTTTTTGTGCCTTTGCAAGTTCTCTTGCTTGTTTGCGTGCAGCCTTCTCTTCTTCCTTCTTCTGAACTTCAGTAATTCGAGCCTGCTCCTTGATTACATAGTCGCGATCTAACACTCTGCCTCCATTAATGACTCTGAGTGAGGTGGGTTCCGACACTTTGCCATGTCGGAAGTTTTGTAGCACTTTGTTGTTAGGCTCAATAGTCCGGTACTTCTGGAGTTTCTGCTCAGCAAATTCGTGATATTGATCCAGCAACTGAAGCTGAGTAGGTGTATTTAAGGTTGCTCGGACTTGTTGATGGAGAGTTTTGAGTTGTTGAGGTGATGGCGGTATTTCTGGGGAAGGTTGCACCTCAGATAAGAACTGTTCGGTAGTAATCCTATCAGCATTGACAGGAAAACAACCACTTGCCTCCCAAGATGAAATAATGTTCCCTTTAGTATAGGTAAGCTTCCGTGCAGCACTAAGGAGAACCCAGAAGTCAGATTTGCGGAGAATCTTGGTAGGATTGTAGTATATCCAATCTCGAAGTTGATTATCATAAGCAGTCTGAAGTGGAGAGAATAAGCCAACATCAAGCGGTTGCATAAGGTGTGTAGAATGTGGCGGAAGACATAGCATATGAATATTATTCTTTAATGCATAGTCTACAACACTGTAATGGATATGCGAACTATGTCCATCAACAATTAAGCAGCGAGATGGGATGCGATCTGGATAAAGACTGCCGGGTGGAGGTGATCTTCGAGTGAGCTTATCGAAATGACTGATCATATATTGTAGACCTAATTCATCATCCATATAGCCATTGGGACTATAAGCAAATGATGCAGCCTCATTATGAACACCCCCACGTCCATAATATCCATCACGATGTGACCCTGCTGACCATACCACAAATGGAGGCAAAACATCACCAGCCGCATTAACAGTTTCTAATACTGTAACAAAATCCCGATTGCCCTCTCCAACTGCTTGTGGTTGTCTTTTGCCTGCTCGTACAATTGCTTTTCTCCGCCCTGCCATAACTCCAACTGTATTTCCTTTCTCATCGCAATTCCAAAGATCTTGCTTCTGAATCCCAAATCGCCGTAGTAACTTTGCAAGCTTATCATAAAAATCTGCCTGAGTTGCAGCATCTGCAGATTTCGATGCTCTAGCTCGCTCCAAATATTGAACATAACGATATTGAATATCTGGATGCCGTGCTAAAAAGCGCTGATACCATTGTTGCCCAATAAAAATTCGTGAAACATTTCGTGACTTTAGTACCAATATCACCATGGATTCCAACATAGGAATATGACAAGGAAATCCCATATCTGCCATAATTTCACACCACTCAACAATAGATTTTTCTTCTCCTGCAGACAGCAATTGTTGCTCTACATGTGCATGGCGTCTTGCTTTTTGTGTACCATTGAGTCTTCGCCGTAAGGTCACTTGATTCACTCCGAACTGATGTGCAACTGAGGATCTTTTCACATCTGGATTTTTGCGAGCAAAATCAATTGCTCTATTCATATCTGACTCCGGGTCCTTAAACTTTGACTTTGACTTCACCATTTTGTTGATGTATACCTATCTACATGGCTGTCGCCTTCAGAAAGAAGACTATCACTAAGACTACCCCTGTGTCACAATTCCCTTTTTGCTCGGTCGCTTCCCCATAGTCGGTCGGAGCACCATAGCTCCCTCTAACTTGCCACCCAGTATTCCTGCTAGTGTGGCTATGTGTTGACTTCCAAGTCTTGTCAGGGGACGGTAGCTGAGCCCTAGCCGGTTTCTCTCTGTGGCGCGCTGATGTCTCGAGGTTTGTCGTATCCCATCTTCTGTTATGGTTTCATCTTGGTAGGGGAGGCATGTGCCTATTTTCGCAGCTGTGTCTGCCTCGGTGTTCCCTCTGACTCCTATGTGGGACTTGACCCACATCACTGCAACGTCCCAGTCACCTCGGTCTGTTCTGGCTTTCCAGGCGTCTCTAACCAGTTTTGCCGGTCCTTTGTGGGTGGGCTCTCCCTGGGCGATCTTTAGGAGCTTGGATATCGATACCTTAGAGTCAGTTATGATTAGCAGTTCTCCAGCTTGATTGCGTAATGCTTCGCTCATGGCAATGAGTTCTGCATCATTGACGGTGGTCTGTTCCCCTAGGTATGTGGAAGTAGAGGTGTCTTTTGTGTAGGACTATAGTGTAAATGATTGATAGGGACGGGACTTTGACGGGACTTATCTCTTATTTCCTTACTTCTTCATTCAGCAAGAAGGAGAGCTACTGGATGACTTCCCGTCGGCCCAGACGACCAGACCCAGACCCCACCTCCAGATTCCGTCTCAGACCCGATTCCCGTCGCAATCACAAAATTCAAGTTTCGTGAACGTCCAGATTCCCAGATCTCAGATTTGTCAGGGAACAACTTCGCGCTTCACTTAGTCATATCGCGATACCAAAAATTTACTTCCAAAGAGTAAATTTGAATGCTACATTTTGCAATCCTTTGACTGGCACAGGCTCTGTCTAATTGTACTAGATTCGCAGTAAAGCTCCTCAGGTAAAGTAAAACTGCTTTCGTTGTTATCGCGTAAGCTGAAAAGTGTAATGCACGTAAACAAAGAAATGAAAGACAGCTTTATGCTCAATTTCTGCATAAGTTGAGGCGTTGCAGTAGAAATCAATTTGCGATATGCAGAAATTTTGGTGTTGGCAGCATTTATTTTCTTTTATGCTATGTTACCTGATCTAACCCCGTTTTTACTAGTCACTTGATTTGGAACGCGCTTCCAAAAATTCTGGGTCTGGCGGAGGGGGGGGGGGGGGGGGTCCGCCAGAATCTAAAATTTGGAAGGGGGTTAAAATTTTTTTGTGGTAGATCGAGCACTGATAAGGTCTGGGTCTGGTCGTCTGGGCCGACGGGAAGTCATCCACTGATAGTCACAGACTCCAAGATTTTTTTTTTTTTTTTTTTTTTTTCACGTGACCCCGCATACAGCTGTTCGCCATGGCAGGGCAGACTCCAAGATAGCCATAGTCAAAATAAAGAGAATTGCCAACGGGGACCCCACCCACGAGGGACCCGCGAGGCTAGTGAGGGACCGGTGGGAGGAAAGGGCAACACGAGGTGATCTGGATCTGGCGATAATGTGGGTCCACAAGGGGTATGTATGTGGTCTATAGAACCAATAGGAATATCTGCTTCTTGCTTCATATCTCATGCATACTACCCCAACGATTTGTAGCAGGATTTGCCATTGAGATAGATACTACACATCGAGCTAATGCTTTGAAGATCCTGCTTCCCAATGTGATCGGAATTTCCTTTTTTTTTTCTTTTGTTTTTGTTATATCACGTATGCATAACCCCGCTTATCGCTGTTCGCCGTGGCAGGGCATATGATCAGAATTGTGAATGCATCAGCAAAAATATTTTTTTGGCCGGGCGCAACCACCTCGCCCTGGGCGCGGCGATCGCCTTGAGCTCCTACAGCGGCTTGGGCATATTTAGAAACTTGACATTCCACCCCAGAGCGCCCGGCGTAATTAAGAAATTGCATTGCGCCCCTCTACACATGATGCACCTACTCACGACGCTCTATTGCCCCAGGCGCAATCAAATTCACTCTCTGCTCCCAGGGCGCACTAAATAATACCTCTCAATATCACGGCATGTTTACTCTCTAAGCCTGCCTCCGGGTTTGGAGGGTTTAGACCCAGGGGCCCTGTCATGGCGAACAGCTGCATGCGGGGTTACGTGATATGAAAAATAAATAAAAAAAATGTTTCCTCTCAAAGTCAGCATAGGAACCCATACAAATGTAGGCTGACCCATAGAGCACTCGAGCTGGCTCGGCTCGTGCCGCTCACTACTCTAAAGTTGCTAGGGCCCAAGGAAACCAAGGAATCAGGACTCAAGAAGGGATAACAACTACGTACCAGGTTCCACTACGATACTCAAGGACCTCCTGGACAGGGATACAATCTGCTGTCCCATGACAAACATCTCTGCATTTGTCCTGTCTACAAGCAAACTTTCGGACAAACATGAAGCTTGAAAGAGTGTTATGCTCATCAAAGAAAGCTCCAAGTGCCTCATGCAAGACCTTTTTAACATGCTCTTCATTCTTGTGTGAAGCTACGTAATACTGAGGCCTCATACGACGTAGGTTATACTCCATCAAAGAATCGTTTTCGCTGACCACCCGCCACCAACAATCCGCAATACCGCTGTGTGCAAAGGTAAGGATATAACGGCCTTTGTAATACGAATTACCTTGTGAGAGCTACACACGCATAATAAAACTTCAGCAATTTCTCTATCGAAAAGATAATCTATACCTATGAATTTCAGGAACTCTCACATCAACGAAATAGGGAAATAGGCATGGAATGCTCCAGCTGTAGCCATCCTTTCTAAGCGAATGATTGGGTTGAGAGGTGTTAAATGAGGGATCGCTTGTAGGTGTATTGTGCTGTTGCTGCTAAATTTCCCCTCGTTGGAGTTCAGATGACCGCTTCGAGCAATCCTACGCCACTCATGCTGCCGGTTGTTTCATGGTTGCATACTATGATTTACGCCGTCAGAACGGTCCGGTACGAGTCGGAGAGGGGACGGAAGTAGGAGATACCGGGCTTGTCACCCGCATCACGGAGGAGTTCGCGGGCATTACATGTAGTTAGTTAGGGGATTGTTTTGCCTTTTCTTTACTTTCATTAATAAAGACCCTTGCCATAGCCCGTATGTGCATACCGATAACGCTTGGCACCTTGCACCTGTTTGCACTACCCAAATGTCAGGCATATCTTACAGAATATACCTTTAATAGGTATGATGAATCAATAATTATAGGCTATATTGAAAAAGTGATGCCACTCCTATAGCATCCACAGGCGCATCACCTCTGCACCTTATAAAATAATTTCCTCTACACCTACTAGCAAATACCTACTCACTATAATACTCTATCTGCTCGTGCAATAGTAGCAATGATATTACCAGTGCTATATTACAACACATTGTTAGTAATAACTTGAGATCTGCAATATAGCACTGTATATTCCTGTACCAGAATATTGTATCCAACTGAGATATTAAGCATCTTCTAGATACTACAATAAAAAATTCCTGTGAGTACAAATAGCTCTCAAGGGGGCTCAAATTGAAGCCAAAGCATAGCAGAATATATGGAATCATCTTTCATATTTTAGAGAGCGTCTACACATCAGTTGTACTTTACAACATTGCAGTACTAATGTATACCAGCATAAGTGAGAATGCACCTTTGATATAATAGTGCCACCACTCTATATATACCTAGTCCTTTGTGCCGATTTCGAGACTGTATACAGCCTATATTGTACTACATGATAGTGATGCAATTATTGCTGTTGTATATCACATAGTACATATCTATCTGATATATCTGACATAAACAGGCCGCTCACGACCGTCATGGTGACACCATGACATGGCCATATACAACAAAACTAGCTATGCTTCCTCAGCATAGGCTATTCAAGTTGGCATACACTGCTACGTACTATGTGAGGAAGTTAAGATTCTACTTATATGTATACCTTGCAGTGCTCAACTGTCCCAACCAGTTGTCAATGCTGCAATCCACTTAGTAAACATTTCCCCATGCATGTATTTCTATAATATAGCTTTACAGAGTCTCTGTGCATCTTTCTCATCAAATAATAGCTCAATACTGCCATCAATCTGAGTAAGCGAAAATGTAGTTTCTGACGTAACTGTAACTCTGTACAGATTAGTCCAATGGTCACAAAACTTGATATACTTATTTAGCATAAGCAACAGAGGATATACTGAGTTGCAAGGCCTCAGGTAGTCACATTCACATATGGTGACTCCAAAGTATATCCTAGATTATGGTTGTGTATATTCCAGTGCATGTCACCCCCCATGTGCTACAAAGTAGGGAAGGAAGTATGAAAAATAATCTACTATGTTCTTCCTGCCCTGGCTTTGATTTAAGCCCACTTGAGGGTCATTTGCATTTACAGTAACCCTGTACGTAGGTTAATGGATTTGATCGGTTTCCCTGTGACGCACTCTGTGCCATGTTAACAATGATCATCATGTACATGTAGTTAGGCCAGAAAAATGTTCTTGATACTGTCTAACTTAGAACCACATCACACAAGTTCCCAGTTTTCTCCTATATGGTTCTGGTTGTATGACACCAAGCTTTGCCCTTCTGCCCTAAGTACATGAAAGCACCGTTTGGTAAGTAGCTCTCCCAATGTGTAATCATGGCTGCCATATGCATTGTTGGATCCTGCTTGCTGCCGATATGCCAGTGGCCCATAAACTTCATTAAGGGGACAAATGCCACCGCTAAGCTGACCAGTGTTCTGATCCACCACTGCTATAATAATCTGGTCATACGGAATCATGATTGTCTTATAGCCAGTCATGATATCCCTTGCAAGAAATGTACTTTTATCTCCAAGTGCTCGTGCAATGCAAAATTGTGTACGCTCTGTACAGGAGACATGGACATAGCCATGTTGGAGATGCCAATATTCATGAGGTGTGGCTTTGGAGCGAATGTAGTAACTGAGAGCGTCAATGATAATCCAGTTTTATGTCCTGTTAGTATTGATTTTATTGCAAGTCTAAAACAAACTACATCCAAATCTAATAGTGACCAAGCGAGTTGAAGTATCTAGACAGGAAGATGGAAGTGCATGCTCAGTTCAGGGAAATGTACGTACCAGTTCCCACTGCGATACTCTAGGGCTTCCTGGACCGGGATACAATCTGGAAGGCCATAATATGACCTGCTGCTGTAGCCATCAAGGGGTCGAACACTCATTGCGTTTAAAACAATGGTGCGATCCTCAGGACGATTCTCACCCTCCAGACACAGGACCTTATTATACCCAGTCAAATCCTTGAGCGAGCCTACGTAGTATTGAGGCTTGATACGACGGATGTCATATTGCTTCAAAGAGTCGTCCTCACTGAGTAACCGCCACCAAAAGTCTGCAACACTGCTGTCCGCAAAGGTAAGAATATAACTGCATGAGGAATACGCGCTCCATTTTGATTGCTAGATAATCAATCACGAAACCTCAGCAAGTTATCTCAAATGAAAGGATAATCCATATAAATCTGATGAACACTCACATCAAAGAAATAGGCGTGAATGCTGCCGCTGTAGCCATAACTTTCTATGTGTCAGGTTTTAATTTAGCAGGCCCTTGAGGGTCGTTTTAGTATTGTGCTGCTGATAGATCTCCGCTCGAAATTCCGTTGGTACTATGGTTCTGACGATGCTGTAAATATCAATGTATAACCTAGAACGCTAGGTGCTTTACCTTCTTAAATATAGTCAATCCTGCTACAGTGCCTACTATGCATTGCTATTACTAGCAGGTATCTAAGCTAGCAACTATCTCCACCAGCTAGGTCCACATATCTCCGACCATCTCTATATCCCGTAACTCCGGCCATGATCATATCTCCGATTCCTGACATTTTCTCCGAGATGTGGGTGTTCCTCCATACCTCCGATCAGTGCCCTTGGCCTGTATCCGATCCATTGTCTTCTATTACCGGCCGCAGGTATATGAGTCCCTAACATTTGGCCGCTGCAAGCCATTCTACCTCACCTGCGCTGAATGCCGTCATCTAACATGACATATGCATGGCTGCAGGCCTGAACATGGTCATGTTACAAATGCGGGGTAACCGTAGTCTGGTTGGCACGACCTCCCCGCGCGCCGAGAGGGTTCCCACACCGTATTGCAACCCTGATGCATATTGCAACCCTGACGCATAATACATTCGGGTTGAGTGCGGACCTCTGGGACTGCCGGGCAGCACGAGTTGTGAACTGCGAACGCTTCTCAGCGGCAAGTTCCGAAAGGGAAAAAAAGAAAGTACTGTACAGTCTAAAGAGGGTAAAAAACCAGCATGGAACGATGAAGGAAACCAATGGGATTTTGAAAATAAATAAAGGTTCCCAGTGTAAATCAACGCGCATCCCCCAATGAAGTGAGGCAGTGCTCATAAGTGTCCTGCAACGGTCATGTACTTGAGGTTTTTGTACTACTGGGTCGAGAGGAATAGACGCTCACATATTAATCTCAAGCAATGCGATGCAGTGATGCTGTACTGTGGAAGGAATCTCTTCACCAAGCAAGAACTTTTGTATTTCAGTGTAGGTTGTCTTTTAGCAGAATCTCCCGGTCGCTCCCCTCTCATACATACATGACCTACCCACATATGATACAGAACCTCCCCCCCCCCCGGTTTCGGCAACAGCCTACTTCCGGTAGCATGCATGCGCCTGCCGCCACAGTACTTGAAACCATCCGAGCGAAACCGTATCGGGAACCGAGCCCCATTTTACACCAAACCGCCCTCCGGCACTTGAGCTTTTGCACAATTCAAGAGCCACAAGAGAACTTCTTATGCATGTTGCAGAAAAACTAATCTAGAAGCTATTTTATATGTTTCACCCCTCTGTATGTAGGGAAATAACGGAGTAGGTCAGTGCTAGTCTCGTAAATGAGTTGAGCGTAAATTTTGTATGACGTCCTGGCATACTATGGCTGAGCTAACGGGAAGCCGAAAATAATTGTCAGCACAATGTGAGGGAAAAGCGTGCACCACGAGTGGGGTATCTTTCCATGAGACTATGTACAAGTTCTTTTCTGTACCCATTTCCTCGCCTCCTGGCCCAACTGCCCTTCCTCTTCCCCCCTGCTCCCTCACCAAGACCGCTGCCAAGCCTTCCATATGCTCCGAGCAGCACATCTCCCGACAGCAACGAGCGCACACTACCTACAGTACCGGTGCCTACACTTGCGATAATATTTATTGTAAGAAAAATCACTCGGACATTTAAGTTCAACAAATTTTTTGCTCACTTAGATAATAGTCTGGGCACGAGGACAGGAAATATATCGGAAATATTATGAGATAACATCTGAGGTAGTCGTGAAATTATTAATTTTTTCTTATAGTAGAAAATATTGATTATATTCAATTTATATGAGATTTTTTTTTTTTTTTTTTTTTAATATCATTAATCGCAGGAATTGATATGAGAACAATCCAACTAGAGTAGATATTGGTGCATCATCTCCAAATTAAGACAAGTGAAATGTGTAGCATAACAATATACTTATCCAGGAGACTCTCGAATTATAATTAGCAACTAGCTGCCACTATTTTGAATATATGAAAAAAGTGGCCACGAAGTACCAAGCGCTATGTATATGATTGAAGGCTCCGATTGGATTTTGAGCTAGGGAAGAGGCATCTTGGAAATAAATAAGATGGACTGTAAAACTCCGGCTCCAGCGATCATCATTTGGGAGTTAGATTCTTACCGAGGATCAATTGAGAGTTGGAAACAGGGCATTGGAACGGCCACTTGTTTTTAGTTTTTTGTTTTCTGCTTTTTTATATTACAGCAACGGGGGGTTGCGAGATTGCTGCTGCAGCTGCGGGTGCAAAGGTATGGGACGTACAGACGCAGACGTAAATGAGGATCAAGAGGGAATGCTGACAGGTTCTTGATATAATAGTTCAGCTGGATCCACTATGAGATTTCCCTGGCGCAAATATTCCTCCTGAATATCTGAAAGGGGGAGGGTCATATCGTGACCACTGGGGATCAGTATTTTCACTAGTAACGACAGGATAATATTTGCTTCACCAGTACAGTAATAAGAAGCATGGAGTGTTATACAGGCAGCGTTGCCACTGGGACCGGTTCAAGCAAATGTGAGCTGTAGCCCAACCAGCTCCGATTGAGTTGTATATTAAGCTTCTAAGGGCCTGGTCCAGGGCTATGCATCAAAGTTCAATTTTTTTCTTAATATCATTAATCGCATGCCGCCCTGTAGGCTATGGCGATATTAAGTACATAGGAGATAAATGGGAAAAAAAAAGGGGTAAAACGATATGGAATGAACATGCCCCGCCATAAAATTACATGTACGTGGAAAGTAAGTTGCACCTTGTTGCGGGACGAATAGGATGGATATGTTGCATAGAGCAAACGGAGGCAAGTCCATCAAATGGCATTGATGGAGCGAACGTGAGGGAGCAAAGGGGTAGTCACTTGTTTGTGTATGACGTTACATGCCTTTATGTAGTCAGCACTTTCCGAGGGGACTTTTAAGAGGGGACTTTTGAGAGGGTCTTCCCGCTCCCCTTGGTAGCACAACAACCTCCGCGAGCTATATCAAATCTGTGAATCCTGTCTGTGTTTCTTTCCCTGTGTTTCTGTATCTGTGCTTCGGTATATTCGTGTTCCTGTCCCTCGAGCAGCCTAACCCTTTTTTGCACATTATAACCTCGTGTGCTTTGCAATGCTAACCTCGCCATAGCCCGTAGGGCGGCATGCGAGTAATGAAATAAAAAAAATAAAAATAAAAAAATTTGCAATGCTACCATCCTTCTTCACACCCAATAGATGCATGTACACGAAGAGATGTAGCTTACACCGAAAATGAACAAGTCAATTCAATAGCGAACACACAATCAACTGCAACGATACGTTCCCCAATTCTCATAACCAGAGCATCCTGTAATGTTATAGATACCTCTTTCATGCTGATCGAGTAATGCCATATTAACAATGATCAGCATGTACATCTAGTTAGGCCAGAAAAATGTTCTGGATAGTACTGTGGTTCACCACTTTCCCGGACACCCCACTTTCCCGGACACATTTACCACCAAAACTGCGCAACTTTCGCACTCAATATCTCAACAACCACAACAGCATTTGTGAATGCACTTTGTGTAGCTATTAGACAAAGTGTAATTCTTGCTATCTAGCACCTTTTCTTCATCAAAAATTGGGGGTGCAAAGGGATTATGACTTGTCGCATTTACGTTGAAAGGCTTGGCATTTATTTGTATGGGATCTCCATACAAAATGTTCATCAGACTCGAATGTAGTCCTACTCTTCAACGCTAATTACAATAGCTATGATAGTATATGTCAAGAATCACCTGAAGAGGTATAGTAAGGTGCTGCATTTAGTTTACTTTCATTTGTTGAATTGTAGAGTTAGTGTACAACTATCTACTTTTGGGCGTTGTTCTCATACAAATGGTTTCTATGGGAAATATGAATATTGTGAATAATTTCACAACCACTACAGTTATTACCTAACTACGTTGTTCATAGTTTCCGACTGAGTGATGCTATTGAATGTGAGTGTCTGAGTTTTTTTCATGAATTGATTGCAGGTGTAGCATGCAGAATTCGGGGGTGGTGACATTTGTATGGAGATCCCATACAAATAAATGCCAAGCCTTCCAACAAAAATGCGACAAGCCATAATCCCTTTGCAACCACAATTTTTGATGAAGAAAAGGTGCTAGATAGCAAGAATTACACTTTGTCTAATAGCTACACAAAGTGCATTCACAAATGCTGTTGTGGTTGTTGAGATATTGAGTGCGAAAGTTGCGCAGTTTTGGTGGTAAATGTGTCCGGGAAAGTGGGGTGTCCGGGAAAGTGGTGAACCACAGTATCCAACTCAGAACCACTTCACACAAGTTCCCAGTTTTCTCCTACATGGCTCTGGTTGTAGGACACCAAGCTTTGCCCTTCTGCCCTAAGCACATGAAAGCACCGTTTGGCAAGTAGTTCTCTCAATGTGTAGTCGTGGGTGCTATATGCATTGTCAGAGCCCGCTTGCTGCCGATAAACCAGTGGCCCATAAAATTCGTTAAGGGGGCAAATGCCACCCCTAAGCTGACCAGTATTTTGATCCACAACTGCTATGATAATCCGGTCATCCAGTATCATAATTGTCTCATAGCCAGCCATGGTATCCCTTGCAAGAAATGTACTTTTATCCCCAAGAGCCCGTGCAATGCAAAATGATGTGCGTTCTGTATGGGAAACATGGACATAGCCATGCTGGAGATGCCAATATTCGTGGGGAATGGCTTTGGAACGAATGTAGTAACTGAGTGTTAATTGTGGTCCAGTTTTGCGCCCTGTTAGTATTGATCGCATCTCTGAATATATTGCTAATGGACCCAAGGCAATCAAAAGATCTGGACGCAAGAACGGACACCAATTTAGGAGCAAGCACGTACCAGTTTGCACTACGATACTCGGGAACTTCCTGGACAGGGATACAATCCATGGCGTCACAATAGGTCCTTATATCTTTGTTCCACTTCTTAGGAATCCGTCGCACGAACATTGCCTTTGAAACGATGTTATGATCATCACGGTGGTTTTCAAGCTGCAGAAAAAGACACTTGCTGACACCGTTGTGATTTTTCAGCGAACCTACGTAGTATTGAGGCTCAATGCGACAGAGGTCATATTCTAACATAGACACGCCACCGGAAGACCCCAAACCAGAAACCCCCGGTCTCCAATACTACGAGCTACTGTCGGAGGAACCCCTCCCCGAGGCAGTAGCACCCAAGACTCCGACCAAAACGAGGAAAAGGAAAGGCAGACAGCCGTCGCCGCAAGAGCCATACCAGGAAATAAGACAGCTGAACGATAAAGAAGCCAAAAAAATCGCCACCTCCCCTCCGGTCAACACGGTGGCCCCCCCAGCCGCCCCCACCCGATCCCCGACCCCCGAACCAACACCGAAAGATCCACAGCCCCGCCGCCCCAAGACCGCAACCCCCCGCCCCAAGAACAACAGACAACCCCCGACCACAAAACACGGCATCGTGATACACGGCGTTGCCCTGAGAAGAGACTTAGAAAAGGTCAGGAGATGGCTGGAGACAGATAATAAGGAATTAGGCAAGACTACGGGCATCCGATGGTTGCGGAAAAAGACAATCTTGATGGAGGAAGAGAAAAAGACAAGCTCGGTGGTGGTATTGTATTTAGAGACACCGAAGGTTGCTGGGAAGGTCAGACTCGGGGGACGATGGTTACGGACAGAGATCTACGAGCCAAATCGAGGAAGGAAGTGAACAGGTTCGGAGACAGACTGCTTACCACCCGCAAAACGTACGAGAGCCGCGGGCACTACATGTATCTAAACTTTTCTTTTCGTTCCTTTCGTTACTTTAATATACACCTCGCCATAGCCCATAGGGCGGCATGCGAGTAATGAAATAAAAAAAAAAAAAAAAAAAAAAAAAAAAAAAAAATATTCTTTCAAATTGTCGTCCTCACTGACCAGCCGCCACCAAAAGTCTGCAATACTGGGATTCGCAAAGGTAAGGACATATTGCGATTGCCCAGTGTCATTATTTAAGCGCTATACATAAATCACGAGCCTCAGCATGTTGTCACAATTGAAAACATAATTGATATTCATATATGAGTTTCAAGCTCACATCAACGAAGTAGGCATGGAATGCTCCCGCTCGATTCATACTGGTCTAGGTGAATGACCGGATTTGCGGGTGGTAAAGGATCACTTGTAAATAGATTTCCGCTTGTTGAAATTCAGCTTTTATAACAGTTCTGTGATGATGTTGAAAATATAAGAGTGCAACGTAGGACCGCAACTTATAAGTGCTTGACCTTCTAAGCAACGGTCCGGCTGGCCCTTGTCAATCCTGCTTGGCAACAGTGTATTGCTACGGCTGTCTGGCATCTCTACTATCAGCTATCTGTAGCAGCTCCACGTATCTCCGACCATCGCTACATCCCCATAAGTCCGCCCATGACTGTTTCTCGATCCCTGACCTTGTCTTTGAGATGTGGCTTTTTCTCCATACAGTATCTCCGGTCAGTGCCCCTCTGTAGCCCCTAGCCATCCCCGTTGTCTCTCTTACGGGCCGCAGGTATACGTAGCTCCCAACAGTTGGCCACTCCAAGCTATACTACCCCACTCAGCTGCAGGCTGCACGTCGTCAATTCATCAATGGAGGCCTGAACATGATCGCCCTTTGGCCTGTCGCTAATGTGGGATAAACATTACGCATGCGTTCTACCAAACCCTGCTGCATAATATATTCGGTCAGGGATGTGATGTTCTGAGTACAGGGACCCGTAAGAAGTCTTGGGGATTAAGCTTGCATGATACACTAACCCCAATATCCCCAAGATTTTTTTACGGGTCCCTGTGCCAACACTGGGGTTATCCTTTTTTGAGCCGCACAAGTTGAGATATTTCCACACAGTGCAGCACCGAAATTTGTTGCAATACATCCCAAATAAGTAGTAGAGCGAGGAATGAATGACGAGGAGTGCCAAGAGAGTGGATCGTTACAGGGGGGCAGATCGTTAGCACATCGGGCACATTAATTTTTGTTGTGGTGCTGGCGTTGCAACGGACGTTCGACTTTTCGATTTTCGATTTTCGACTTTTAGCAATTTGTAACTCCCGGCCGCCGTATATGTACTTAAAATCGCCATAGCCCCCAGGGCGGCACGCTATCAACTGAAAAAAAAGTGGTTTATAGCAGTGGATTCAAGGACGAGGTCGCAACCTACTGAAAAGGGTTGTTTGGCACTTGTAGGGGTATTTGAAGTACCCTCTTTTTTTTGTTTTTTTAATATCAGTACTCGCGAACCGCCTACGGGCTATGGCGTGGTTTTATTTAAATAGAGTAAAGAAAAAAATAATATCTAACTACATATAACCCACTGATCTCCCTGGTGTTATGGGTGGGCCGATGCGGGGGATGTCCTATTTCCGTCCTCTGTCTCACTCATATCGGGATGATCTCAACCATCTTCCTCCGAGTCTCACCCGCTCTAATTCCGTTGTGCCCTCCGAGTATACCACTGCCGAACTTGTCTTTTTAAAGTACCCTCTATGGCAACACCTCAACTGAAATTGGAGCGCTTGACGTACAGTATACAATCCCTGTTCTCTATAATTACAACAAGTGTCCTAAATCTTTCTTTCATAGGCGCTGCTGTCACTACGGTAGTACTGGAGATTTCAGAGTATCTCCACCTATAAACATATTATTGTAAAATTTGTTTCTAGAGGGCCAAAATATCATGTACATGAGCTAAGTTTCTTAAAACTAATGAGATGGCTAAATTCTACATCGCTTGACTTATCTTAGATGGCCTGATTGGCTGGTACCAGCCTGAACGGTCTGGATTAATGAATGGCTAACCTCGAGTTATAGTGAAAATTCTGCCTTTACCGCCGCTCCTGCCTCTGCGTCGTCGATCTAAGCCAATAGGCCTATCATGTATATCACGAATGCTTCAACTGTTTTGTAGACCAAGATTCTAATCAGTGGCAGTAGCTGTGCCAGCATTTTTGCGATTACCATGCCTCCTGAATCTGTTGAGCCTTTCGGCCCTGATATTCGGCAAGAATTGGAGCACTATCTACAGCATTGCCCTGCCATGGCGAGCAGCTGCGCGCGGGGTCACGTGAAAAAAAAAAACTACAGCATTGAAATTGCTCTCGCCTTGAACCACACAAACTTCGACCTTTGCGGATGTTTTTCAAAACTCAGAGTTAATGCCTACTGTAGATATATCGTAACAGTCAAGTTAAGGGTAGAGGATTTCAGTATATATGTATTTTTTTTTCATTATATATCATTATCCACATGCGCTCTTCTAGTGGGACATGGCGAAAGCAGAAAGAAACATGTCTATGGCTAGGCCCTCATGTATAGCACTTGCATCCTCCTCTCCTCTGTAGGGTTAGGGTTCAGTCACAGCTACACTATATACAGATGCACTATCTCGGACAGGCCGCAGGGGCTAGGCTGCGAACTGAAGCAATGAAAGCAAAGTCGAGTTACTTTGGGAACAGTATATGGTCACCACCATTGTTGTACCAATAGCGAGACGTACGGTGACCCCTCACCACCTTTACAGACTCACAATTAGTAGCAATCAAAGAAAGCTAAAAGGATAGCCTCTCCATGGTCGACGTAGGAGGATGCGGCATGTCTACAATATAAGATGGAAACAGTCACAGCAGAAGCTATTAAGGCTGGCCACTAAGAGACAGCGAGCTAAGGTGAGGGATCAGTTTACAACTGGCTGCAAGCTTTGATGAGACTGGGGGCACGGTGAAGGCTGTTAGGAGGGGTGCTGGACAACAAGAGACTCCTCGCCATAGCCTACAAGGCGGCATGCGAGTAATGATATATAAAAAAAAACAAAAAAAAAAAAACAAGAGACTCAGGGTGTGGAGATATAGGGTAGGAACGACGCATCCTCACAGCGCAAGTGGAGCGGCGCAGTCGGGAGCAACACGGGACCTCTCCGGAGACTGGCCTGCCCGGATGCAGGGGTATCGACAGGGGACTGTAGACTAGCCTGCCCAGTTGCAGAGGTATCTACAGGGGACAGCACAGGTCTTCAGATCGCATGCCAGGCTTATGTATATGCGTGAGAGGCGAGGTATGTAGACATTCCTACTAGCCAGTAAAATATGTATTCGGACAGGGGTACTAATGCACATTATGCGCTACTGTATGTCCGAATACATATTTTACTAGCTAGTATTGGTTTTATAGACTACATACATACACCTTGAGTGTAGTATGCGATCTGAAGACCTGTGCCGTCCCCTGTACTAGCCGAAAAAATATTATCCGGACAGGGGATAATTGCATGTTATGCGCTATGCAGCATTTGGTGTAAACTAACTTATGTTCGTAGTGGATAACCAATGAGACTAGTCCAATTTCGTAGATTGTCGAATTTTATTATGTCAGATTCCGGATAGCTGACATAACGAATTTGGGCCTATCATACAGCTGTAGAATAAACACATAACACAAGAACAAGGTAGTATATACAAGGACGGTATGCAAAAAAGGTCCAGGTAAAAACTCAAGTATCATTCTTAGTAACATAACAATATTCTCATAGGTGCTGAAATAACCCCCCAGAAAAGAGCAGCCATTGTGGCCTACATTGAGGTATTCGTATACCAAATAGCCCAAGCAAGCTTTTATCAATAAAACAATATCTACAATAATAAAGATACTGAAATCAACATGCATTGACATCATTGAGAAAGCAGTTTTGAGAGCTTTACATGCATCAGCTACAAATCTTGAAGTTGTGATAAAGTGCAGATGAGAGTACTGCCACTGGAGGTAGGTCACTACTGCTTGTTTTCACTGCTATTGCAGTGCTCTTCTGTAGCCTGTTCCAGAGGCTTTTCCGGAAGCTTTTGCGGAGGCTGTTCTGAGGCTGTTCTGGAGGTCGTTCCGGAGGTTGTTCCGGAGGCTACTTCGGAGGCCGTTTCGGAGGCCGTTTCGGAGGCCGTTTCGGAGGTTGTTTCGGAGGCTGTTTCGGAGGCTGTTTCGAAGGCTGTTTGAGCTCGAACAGCCTCTGGAACAGCTCTTGGAATGGCCTTGGAAAAGCTTCTAGAAAAGCCCTGAAGAGCAGTCTCGAAATCTTAGGACCTATCAGAATAGTAATTTCTGATCATTATAATGCCTGAACCTGTACTTATCATGGTTGCCTGCAGTGCCATTTTTATATTCCTAATAGAGGACTTATATCTATTTTCCTTGTCCTAATACATAGGTATAGGACTGTTGGTGTTACAAGTCCCAAATTCATTATGTCAGCTGTCCGGATACTTCTGACATAATAAAATTGGACACTTCCACGAATTTGGACTGGCCTCATAAAACATCCACAGCCAAGCATACGAAAATATGCTAGTTTATGCCAACTACTATAGCGCATGATATGCATTTATCCCCTGTCTGGATACTTTTTTTTTCGGCTAGTAGATACCTCTGCAACCGAGCAGGCTAGTCTACAGTCCCCTGTCGATACCCCTGCATCTGGGCTATATGGGTCCCGCCATTACGGTCGGAGGGTTGGTGCAACCAGACTACTCCCGCCATAGGCTGGTTGCCTGTATGCGGGGTTCTGTTCTGGTCCCCTCGCGAGCGGACTGGATTCACCAGCGGACCGAATTCACGGAAAAAATATCATTGGCCCGATACACTCACGTGTGTGCCACACCTTAGTGGCAACCATGCCAGAACCCCCATACGCCAGACACCCGTAAGCATGGTAGCGACATGGTGACATAGAAGCATCATGAGTATGTATTCATATTGCACATGAAGTAGAGCAAGTGTGGTAGCAGCATAGTTGCATGATAAGTATGTGCAGCAGGGTCAGTATTTGAGAAGATTGAGCCGGGGAGGGAGCAGGGAGGTGGGGGGTAGCAGTGAGTAGGTAGCAGTGAAGAGTGGGGCAGAGCGGGGGGGGGGGATGGGAGTAGGAGCATGGTGGTATAGAGGGCCTCTCGGTCGGGAGGCTGGTCACTGCTTTTATGTATGTGCAATTTCTTATACGGAATGTGTGCTAATACTAATTGGGTAGCATTAGAAAGGACAAAAATATCAAAAGAGAGAAAAAGAACCGGGTCGAATGTTACAACAGAGGGTTGGTTAACTCCTCCACCTCCCACTCCACCCAAATCAAGTTCGGAACTGGCCATTCATTCAGCAGTTCCAAGAAGCAGACTATCGCTGCCCGCTCATTAATGGTCAGGTCAATACTCCTGATTATGATGAAGCCGTCGTGTCCGTGGGCAATTTTTGATACCTCATGGTAGAGGTGTTCTACCTGGGCCTTGATCTCCTTTTGGATCAGGTTACGTTCCTCAGCCACCTTCTGCAGGATTTTTGTAAACTCCGGGGTATTGGACAAAGCAATTAGCCTGTCCCTGGTTCCTACCCGTTTTTCAATTTTTTTCAGAGATAGGGCTGTGATACTGATATACTCTGTCCATATATATTAGTTAGTCAGTATACTATTTCTTATGAGGACAGAGACATTTTCAGTACCCAAGGCCCCACGCAGATTGAGTTTCCCCTTTAGCCCCAAGTACTCATTCAGAATCTTGCTAGAGTATGCCTTCATGAGGAAACAGTCAGTTCATGTAGCTATTGTGAAGCCTGAGACCGTATACCTTCAAGTTGGAATTTTGCTCCAACTTTTTAAGTAACCGATCTTTTTCTTCTTTCGCATTTTGTTGTAACCGATCTATTTCTTCTCTCGCATTTTGTTGTAACCGATCTATTTCTTCTCTCGCATTTTGTTTGTACTCAGTCCGAAGTTGTAGTCTCTCCGTTTCGAAGCTTTTGAGTAACCGACCTATTTCTTCTTTCGCGTTTTGTTTGTACTCAGTCCGAAGTTGTACTCTCTCCGTTTCAAACCTTTTGAGTAACTGATCTATTTTTTCTTTCGCATTTTGTTGTAAAACCGCAATTTGCCATGCTGCGTTGCCTGGCTGGAGGTTTGAATGGCGAGTTTTGAGTAAATGAGGCTTTACCGTACGTAGAGGCTGCCTGGTGATAGTTGAGAGCATATTTGTATTCAAAAGATCATACAGAGAGGGAAAGAGGAGACTATTCTTTTGAAGCAGGGGAGAATAGTAGGTAAGGTGCGAAAAAATAGGTTGGGAGTCAAATGGAGAATGGAGTGAGCAGTGTAGGATAAGTGATCAGTCCGAACCTACTGTAAACGCTTGTGCCAAGACTCTTAGCTTGTTAACATTGTAGGCAAAAGCCTAACTGGTCAGTACTAGTATATCTGAAGGTTACCAGATTGAGTTAGATGACATAATCCAGAGTGAGTTCTGAACATTATTGAGTTTTTTATTTATTTATTTTTAAATCACGTAACCCTGCTTACGGCACTAAGCCACGGCAGGGTCCCTGGGCAAGCCCTCATAGCCCGGAGACAGGCTAAAAGAAAATTCCTACGTACATGACCTCACCGCGCCGTTGACCCCCATTCTCCTACCTTCTAGAACTTGACCGTGGAAAAGAAATTCTCTAAAATATTATACTCCTCTCTATTCTCTGCCTTTCTCTTCCAATTCTTTTCCATGTCGCCCCACCTCTCAAAGCCTTCTGGACGGTTCTTCTGGTTTCTGCATTGGAAAGTGAGGTGCTCTCCGGTTTGCACCTCCCTGCACCTGCACTTATCCGACTCAGCCGCCCCTATCCTCTTCAACCACACTGCACAACTCCCT
This sequence comes from Kalaharituber pfeilii, assembly GCA_015179045.1. Lineage (NCBI taxonomy): Eukaryota > Fungi > Ascomycota > Pezizomycetes > Pezizales > Pezizaceae > Kalaharituber > Kalaharituber pfeilii. Next base: position 1,846,071 of record WHUZ01000006.1, on the reverse strand, counting down.
CTCTCCAGGTGCAAGGCAGTGAAATTGGAGACTGCTATCCTATTCCACTCCATGACCCTTCCCTTCCCGTATCCCCCTACTTCTCTCCTCTCCTTCCTCCATGCCTTAATTCTCTGGTGCACCCCAGAGCATTGTTGAGTGTTGTTACGGTACAACAGTATAGATACACAACTTTAAACCATTGCTTAAGTAATACATCTGCCAAGACCCTAAGTACCTACTAGTAGCAACGCCTGGTTTGAGGCTAGAGTGCTGTGGCGGTGTACACGTACGCTGTTACTGGTGGGGGGAGTTGCGAGGAGCAGGGGGGGGGGTTGATGCTGGAAGTGGGCTGTTGCTGAAACGGAGGTAGGGGATAGTCTCGTAGCGGAGTTCTTAGTCAGCGTCTGGTTACGAGACTAGGTGGGGGAGATTGTCCTGTATATATGTGACAAAGGGAGGGGTGGACGGAGGTTCTGTTCCGATCAACTAGTCTCGTCAACCTACACTGGCAATACGAAGTTCTCTTGTTGCTTTGTATCATAGTCTCATGCCACATGCCACGTGCGTCTTTAATGCCAAGCTGACTGCTACTCGTATTTGCTTAGAAGTCGTTTTTTCACATCATTACTCGTATATCGCCCTGCAGACTACGACGAGATTACGTACAAAAGAGAGAATACAAGGGAATAAAAGAAATTAGGATTGCAAAAGTACGAAAATCGGACGGAAAAGCTCACGTCGTTTCTCTAACACCACCGGAACCTTTCTTGATCAATTCCACTAGGGCGTCTGGTTCATCTTTCTTGCTTGCTGTTAGCCTCCTTATCACCTCCAGTCCCCCCTCACTACCTCTTCCGCTATACCTCTCACCTGGGCCAGATGTGTTTGGTCGTCTCTTCTCCATCCTCCACCATCGGCATTCCGGGCCTTCGCGAAATCTTAGGCCCTATTAAAACAGTAAGTTTTGATCATTATAATGCCTGAACCTATGCTTATCATGGTTGCCTACAGTGCCATTTTTATATTCCTAGTAGAGGGCTTATATCTATTTTCCTTGTTCTGATACTTTTTTTTTTTTTTTTTTTTTTTTTAATATCATTACTCGCTTGCCGCCCTAGGGGCTATGTCGAAGTCTTGTTCTGATATATAGGTATATGACTGTTGGTATTGCAAGTCCTAAATTCATTAAATCAGCTGTCCAGATAATTCTGATATAATAAAATAGGACACTATCTACGAAATTTGGACTGGTCTCATAAACATCCACAGCTAAGCATACGAAAATATGTTAATTTATGCCAACTACTGCATAATGCATAATATGCGTTTATCCCCTGTCCGGATACTTATTTTTTCGGCTAGTAGATACCTCTGCAACCGGGCAGGCTAGTCTACAGTCCCCTGTCGATACCCCTGCATCGGGGCAGGCCAGACTGGCCTGCCCGGAGAGGTCCCGGGAGCAACAGCCCACTTGCTGGAGAGATGTGCAATGTGGGCGGCAGGGCGGGCGGTGTAAGATAGAAAGATGGTATCCACTACTGCCTTTCGACGGATCGGCGGGGTTAGAACCGGCGGAACGAATGTACAACCAAATGCGAGTGCGAGTGCGAGAGCGTGAGTACAAAAAAAAGAGAATAGAAGGTTGTCGATTGCATGGGCTACAGTAGAGAAAGTCTACATACACATGATATCGGTGAAATGCCTCACATGCAAGCCTTATCTCCGCGCGCTTTTCATAAAGGGGACGAGCACAACAGTCTATCTCGGCAGGCACAGCACGGTAAACGATGCGGAGCTAATCGCCATGAGCCGTGCCCTGACACAACAAGACGGGGAATTGCTCATAGTAGCGGATTCAAAGGTGGCTATCCGGAGGATGCAGAAGATCGCCAATGGAGTCCCTACCCATGATGTGGCGGCACAGCTAGTCAGGGACCAGTGGGACGCCAGGGCTGCACAGGGCGATCTAGACGTTGCCATCATGTGGGTGAAAGCCCACAGCGGAATACGAGGCAATACCGACGCAGACAGGGCAGCCAAAATAGGCACAGCCCTACAGTACCAGGACAAAGTCATCACTGAAGCAGGACTAAGACAACAGGTGAGGTCGCTAAGAGGCCAGGAGCGGAACAGGCTACAACTGAGCTACCGGCCGCTGCAGCGCCTCGGGAACCCCACCCCAGCCGGAATCTTGGGGAACAAAGGCCTGCGGCACTAGAAATATCAAATCGGTAAAGCAGACGGCCCCGACTGCCGGTGGTGCGGCAGGGTCCTGGAAACCATGACTCACGTGATGACGGAATGCGAAGGAAATGGCCAGGGGGGGAGGAAAAGAATATTAAGAAACCCCCAGAGACGGAGACAAGGACACCCTGGTGGATCTACTGGAATGGGTTGGACGGTCTTAGGTCACCCTTACTCACTTCATTCTTATTTCCTTTTCCTTCCTTATCTTTATTTATCCTTAGTTATTCATCGTTATGTATTTAAGTAACACCTCGCCATAGCCTTACAGGCGGCATGCGAGTAATGATATTAAAAAAAAAAAAAAAAAAAAAAAAATTCCGCGTGCTTTCCATGGCAAGCTTGCCCTATGCTGTACTTACCCATTCCGTCATCGTCGCCACAGGGGGTGAGGTCGCCGACTCGCCTGATTTATAATGATGGAAAAGCGCCGGAAGGGGTGAGGACTAAGTAGCAAAGAATGAAGAATGGAGGAAGGTGCAGAGAGTGGACTAACGAGATAGCATGCAGGTGTCGCAAGAGTAAATCATTTCATGTAATTCACCTATATTTCCTGCCGCTCCCTTCTCTGTAGGTAGCTCCGTTCGCTCTCGCCACGCCAGCTATGAGTTTCATAAAAATATATATATAATGCACGAGATACAGTATAGCGAGACACCGCTAACGTGCGGGATAAAGCAAGCAAACAAGAACCAACCCTACAACATCCCCCAATCGAAACCCAGCTCCACTGCTCCGCTAAAGTTCCAACACTCCAATACAAGTGACAGAAATATTTAGTCAATGAGCGCAGTTTTTTTTTTTTTTTTTTTTATATCATTAATCGCGTGCCGCCCTAAGGGCTATGGCGATACCGTAGCTACTAACTAAGAGGATTATTTCACACATTAGACTGTCTGACTCTCACAGCCCCCCCCCCCCACCCCTCGCCCCGTCCCGTCTCTACTCTCCCAACATCGCCAGCAGCCCTTCTATCCGGTCTCTCTCCCCAATGAGCGCAGTTGGCAAATCCTATAACGGGCTTCTGGAACCGCACTCACAAGTTGCTTGCAGGCTACTATCCAAACTGGCATCAATAAAAGGAGTCTCCATCTATAAAGGCAACTCAAATGCTTCCATAGCGAGAACCTCGGCCACCTCCACCTCCACCTCGTCCTCGTCCTCCTCATCCTTTTACTCTTCCTCCCAGTCCTCATCCTCGTCCTCGTCCTCGTCCTCATCCTCGTCCTCGTCCTCATCCTCGTCCTCGTCCTCATCCTCGTCCTCGTCCTCATCCTCGTCCTCGTCCTCATCCTCGTCCTCCTCGTTCTCAGTGTCGGCCTCATACTCATCGGAAATACCATTCTTCTCTTCACGCTGACCTTCCCCCTCAATTCCTTTGCTGCTTAAATCCTCTCGTAATTCTACTCCTCCATCTAAGATTGCTCCACCCTGCTTTAGCAGCCACGCATTCTCCGAAGCAAGATCAGTCACACCCTGTAAGTGAAGATTTGCTACAAAAAGTTTATAATATGGTGTGGACCATATGCACGTAACATCCACTGTGGCAGGATCTGACAAGCTTGTACTGACATTCCATATTCTGAATACTCCTGCAATGTCGGCTGTGGCCAGGCGTGTATACTGAGCTGATGTGGCCCAAGTGACACTCTCGCACTCGCAAGGGTGTCTTAACAATGCTAATTGCTTTTTATAACGAATAGACCAGATGCGAGCGGTTTTACCTGTACTGGATGACGCAAGGAGCATGCTATCTGAAGAGAATTCCAGACCCATAACTTGATTTGAATGTCCTTGAAAGCTGTGGTAAAACTTCACATCAACCGGCCAGAGTTGAAACACAGTCACTTGGCACAGGCAGTATATTGCGAGAAACTTGTTATCTGGAGAGAATCTGATGCAGTTTCGTGTTCTGAGATTTGGGTTCGAAGGTAGCTTGAATGTATGATGCATGCTCAAGGAGTCAACCGACCAGAAGAGCAAGGAGCCATGGCTGCAAAATGCAAGGAGCTTGCTATCCGGGGAGAACCGTATGTTCGATGATAGTGTGCTAGCGAATTCATAGAGTAGGCTCAAGGAGTCAACCGACCAGAGGGACAAGGAGTCATGGTCACAAATTCCAAGCAGCTTGCCATCTGGGGAGAACATTATATACGACGTACTGCCTCCGGGAGATCGTGGTAGTGTGCTAGTGAATTCATGGAGTAGGCTCGCGGAGTCAACTGACCAGAGTGAAAGAGTGTAGGAGTCACGTCTGAGTGAAGTAGCGGAGTGACTAGTGTATAATGCAATGAGCTTGCCATCTGGGGAGAAGCTTCTAAGAAAATTAGATGAGAAAGGCATAAGTGCATGGTGCAGCCTCATGGAGTAGTCAACTGACTGGACGTAATTTGTCTCTTGGATGGAGTAGTGTGATAGAAGCCGCTTTCCGTCTTCGGAGAACTTCACATATGTAGCCCTTGAGTTACTAGGTACCACAAATGTATGGTGCAGGCTCAAGGAGTCAACTGACCATAGGTGAACGGTGACCCCAGAGCCATTAGTGAAGCTGCTCGATACCAGGAATTTGCCGTCTGGGGAGAATTTCACGTCTGTCACGAGAGCTGAAGGTATCAAGAATGTATGGTAAAGACTCAAGGAGTCAACTGACCAGAGGTGAACACCGCCAGTATTGCCTGATGCCACGAGCTTGCCGTCGGGGGACATTCTTATTTCATTCCGGGAGTAAGTTTCTAGAGGCATATCCGGTCTCCGATTGGTGACAGCGGTATTGTGGGATTCTCCAGAGGCTGTCATAGACCATGCGTAAATAGTGCTCCTGTCTATTTGACTAAGCACTTCGTTATTCAGCCAATGCATTGCTTTGGGATATGGCAACCCTTGAGAAATGCTCACAAGCCGTCTATGTGAAATTGAAAAAACCAATGTTTGGCCATTTTCAAATGCCGCTGCCAGTAGCCGGCCATCGGGAGAGAAGCTGCAGCACCTTGCAGGTGCCTTCAGCTCAAAAGTATGGACATGTCGGCGATGCGTTACCAACCGCACATGTAACTTCAGTGAGGCCGCAAAAGCAAGTAATTCACCGTCGGGTGAGAAGACCAGGCAGTGGTGTGGTTCTCTGTTCCGTGCTCTTTCCCATTCCTGAGCTGTGGGATCAATGTCTGACAGACAACCGATATAAACCACATCCCGTGTTTTGATAGTAGAGTTCAGCTGAATCTTAAGCTTATTGTCGGCGTCGCGATACACGAAGGCGATGTGTTGAAGGTCAGGGGAGAAGGTTGCAGCAAAGCTCAACGCCAAGACATTAAGGATCCTGATTTCCGCCAAGAGGGTCCGGTGATGCACTACAGTCAGTTCCGGTAGTGATAAGAATTGCACATCCAGGTTGCCCCTTGTATCCCCGACTGCGCTTGCCATTGCAAGTGATTTGCCGTCTGGAGAGAAGCCGATGGTGCGGATATAGCAATAATTCGCTGGAGGATAACAGCGCACAACTTCTAGTTCTGGAAGTGAAAGCAAAACCAGTTTCCTGGGCTCCCATAGCACTAACAGTGCCATATCGGGATTGGGGGAGATTGCCATGCCGCCGTACGTTTCAGGCCAGTTGATGTGAAAATCCAACACAGTCTTCTTCTTCATCAATTTTTCTTCTACAATGGACCACAGGCTAAGTTGCGCAGGACCGTGACCACCTTGCGCCATAACGCCCAGCCGCCCATCTGGTGAGTAGCAAGCCATATTCGACACAGAGCTCACTATCGATCCGCCAATGGCAGGCCGCTCACCAAACCATACGCCAGCCAATTTAGATTCGCTCAAGTTGGCACCTCTAAGCCACGCGCCCTGGAACCGCACACGCCGCAAATCGGAGCCCTGCAGCTGGGCTCCATCAAACCAACCAAAACGCAAGTCAGCTCGAGGGACTTGTATGCCGCGTAGGTCATACCCAGTGAACCTCATTCCACTTTTTACAAGGACTGTAAGTGCATTAGCGGCGCCCTGAACTACCAAGTCATCTGTTTTAGATTTCTCAACGTATCGCAACAACTTTTGCTTCAATTCATGCTGCAGGGTTGCTTGCTCAACCACAAAGTCAAGGACACCGGGGTCGTCAACAATGAAGAATTCGTTAAGGAGGGCTTTCGCTGCACATTGCGCAAGCAAGGGATCTTCCCAAAGTGATTGAGCAATAAGATAGTCACGGAGCGACTTGTGCAAAAACCTATACGACTGTCCATGACGCGTGAGCGGGGCGCTAAAGCGGAGGAGCCGGGTCCGTTCGTCATCGTTGCCTAGGAATTTCTGCCACATAGAATTCTGCTCGCCAGCTGAGTTATCCCTTGCAATTCCCGGGCGATAGGTTACTTCAATAGCTTTGTAGCGGTACAGCTCCAGCGCAAAGTCCCGACAAAACTGCTCCGCATGATCGCTAAAAGTCTCGTCACACAGCCGCTGGAATACCCGACGCTGATCACTGGTTAGTTGTATGTTGTCGAGCCGAGATTGTGCTTTGGCCAGACAATGCTGAAAAAATTGTCTGTACAAATCAACTCGATTTATGAGAATATCATGATCCATTGATGGCTCAACGGTCATAATCATTCGAAGAAGGAAAGGATTGCTGATCATCTCACGTATTTCTGGCTGTGTCAGATAAGCTTCGTAATCGACAGCTGGCCTGCCTGTTGGTTTCGCCTGAAGGAAACGAGTAATGTAGCTCTTGATAGTATCAGTTGAAAATGGTGCCAACCAATATTCCTGCAGAAGCTCGCGTTTGTTTGGAGGATGGAACTTGCTGTGATAGCCGGAACCTAAGTATTCAGGTCGACTTGTGATGATAATCTTTGCTTTCCATCGAGACAGCTTATTTTTAGCGTAGAAGTTGCAGTCGCGCCGCTCAATCTCATCATAGCCATCAAGCATGAAAACAAATCGCCGTGTTCGACGGGCCAGATTGATGTCTTGTTCAGTAAAGCCCCTGTCTGAGAAGTAGGAAGCAATTAGATCTTCGCTGTCGGGTTTGGAGCTGACGATGCTTGTGAGAGATATAAATAATGGTATTGCCACTTCGGTCTGATTTGATGCCCGTTCATATTCAGACCACAGCTGACGCGCTAGGTAATGGTTGAATGTAGACTTCCCTGACCCGGCTGATCCTTGGATGAGGCAAATATGTTTTGTTCCTCCTCGTATGAAGTCCTGAACATGCTGCAATAAATCAATCCGCTCGTCGGCATAGGGTTGTTCTGTTGCCTCCACAGCGACGTAGAGATTATACTGGAATTCTTCCATCTCATGCTCTGTTAAATAGTCGTCCTTTAGCCGCAATAAATTTTCCTCGAGTGATATTCCTAGGACCTCGCGCTGATGGGTTTCTGAGCAGCAGTAAAGTTCATGTGAGTTAAGCTTCTCCACAGTGCCACGCGATTATATAGTAGCCAAACCTACCTAATGCTGTAACATTTTCTGGTGCAAGGTGGTCCTTAATCAACTGCAACGTCATGTCGATACTTTTAGTAACACTGAGGTTCTCGCTTGCTATGTTTAGTATTTCTGTCACTATGTTAGCTGAAATGTTCTTTCACTTCATGGGCAGCTATGCTCACCGTCTACCCTTGACAAAGGCCCCATTTTTCGCTCTATTTCATTCAAGACCCTCTCCATTTGCTCAAGCTTCCCGGAATTCTCTATTCTCATTAGTAAAGCATACTTAGACAAGACTTATAGGTTAGGCAGTATGCTTACCCATGATCCTCTTCATTCCTGCCTCATCCGCACACTCTCGGACAACCTTTTCCTTCTTAGATATTTCATCAAGATATGGTTGGATTACTTCTGAAAATGGCTTAAACATATTCGCAATTTGCCTAATACCTAAATTTTACAAAGTTGCGTTAGCAGGATTTTAAAGTGACTTGGAATCGAATATCCTACGTGACGTTGTATCAAAATGTCCTTTTACTTTGTCTGTAAAGTTCCAGACTGCATCATAGAGTTCTTTGAGAGCGTAGTCCAACTTGTGTTTGAAGGCATTCTGTGTTGAACCTGGATGCAACGTTGCTTCCAGCGGTATGTTTTTGTAAATATAAGCATAGAATTCACACTTCGCCATCGTATTAACAATGATTGCTACTGCAACTTCCAGGCTTTCCATTAATTGGACATAGTCAAGCGCAATCTATTACCATGATTAATCTCCATACACGAATGCAAGTATGATACTGACCTTCAAAATAAGCCTACCAGTAGACCAAACAAGGGCAGTGATGTCCGGGTGATGCTGTATTGCCACATCAACAATATTTGCATAACTCTCTATGCATTTGAGGATTGGGCCTATCCGTTCCACTATAGCTATACGTTGACCATGCCTGTTTGTGTATTTCCACTGCTTTTCTTTGCTCTCAGTGTGAACAGAGTGTAAATCCTTGATTATACCCTCAATTTCATCTCGTGTTGGGTTGCTTGGTAAATTCGGTCCAGGATTTCGAGATACTGGATGCAACGAACTGGATGCTGAGGCATTGCCCACATTATACGATGGTGCTGATTGCAGTGCTGATTGCAGCGCTGATTGTGGCGCTGATTGCGGAGCCGATTGCGACGGTGCGGGAATAGTAACTAAGCTCGTATTTGTCTGAGTTGGGGGGCCAGTACTCCGACTCCGCTTTCTGTTAGGAGATTTTGGTCTAGCTAAGTAACTATAAGTAGCGTAGGTTAGTCTACATATATGCGGAGGTAAGCAATGCTACACTTACCGGCCCCGAATTTTTGTCCCGATCCCGGGGCCCCCCCTGAGCTTCCCGGTTGTTGATTATTCATTTTGTAGCACTCTGGGAGGCGAAAACGATGAGATCTTTTGTATATAGCCTTCTTTTTCACTTTACAGTTATGCGCGACGTTGCTGAATAGGCACAAAAGTGATAATATATAGCGAGAACTTGGACTTTATATTCACGTTGGAGATGTAAGCGGTGGTGGTTGATGATTATTTGTTATCTTGCGGCTGTTCATAGCCCCCCGCATTTTGTTTTCATGTGTTGTGATTTGGACTCCAACTATTGGTAAGCCTTGTACTTGACTATGCTAATTCGGCCATCAAAGAGAGCCGCATAAGATAGAAGATGCTTGGCATCAGTCCATCTTGTCGACTTACTGACAACAGGGTATCCACCCTAGCTGGTATACTGCGGGGCAAAGGTTTACGGCACTGAAAGTACAAGTTGGGCAAAGCGGACGGTCCAGAATGCCGGTGGTGCGGGGAGGAAGAGACCACAGCACATGTGCTGGAAAGGTGCAAGATATGGAAGACGAAATGCCGCGGGGGCGAAGATGACTTGCTACGAGCAACAAAGGCAAAGGGAAAGGAGCACGAAGATACCCTTAAAAGAATCTTGGACTGGGCGGGAGGTTAAGATCTCTATACTTTTTTTTACTATTCATTTACAGTACTCTCTTTCCTTATTTCCTTTATCTCCATTACAGTTTTTTCATGTAACTAAACCTCGCCATAACTAGCCCATAGGGCGGCACGCGAGTAATGATGATTTAAAAAAAAAAAAAAAAAAAAAAAATGGATCTGGTAAACGCAGAGAGTTACCATCCACCAGGTCAAAGAAGACACTTGACTAGCGATGCTCGCTAGTCCTCTGCGTAGCTTATATAGCGCATTTATTTATTTATGTGACTGCGACGCTTACCACCATCGGCTCACATATCGCTTGCATCGCATATGCGCATTTCGTATGTGCGCGTACTAGTACATTCACCGACTGCCCGCCCTACGAACCCGTCACAGTATCCCCGCTCTAGGGGCAACTTCGCTAGGTTGCCATATAAGTGTGCCGGTTTGGTAGAGCTGTGTTTTCCTGTGGCAGGGAGGGGGTCTTTAGTGACGCTGTTTTTTTTCAAATAGTGGATGCGGGATGTGTGGACACGCGAGTGTGTGTGTGAGAGTTTGAGAGGGTGAATTGTAGGTAGAATGAGAAAAATTAAATTCTGAGTGGCCCGGGCCAGTCACGAACCAGCGTTCCATTGAGTAGTCCAGGCTAGCGGCCACTGGAACGTTTGTTACGAATGGCCCGGCACACATACAAACATCGGGAAGAGTTAATACCAAAAAATCACTTCATACTTTGATATAAAAACCTTTGCTATAATGAACCCTGCTATTGTGAAAACCTTGCTGTTATGAATACACTGTTCCCTTGATTTTCATTCCCATGCAATTTGACCTTGTTATAATGAAATCGCACCAAATAGTGTAATGAAAAAAAAAAGAAAAACTCTAGGAAGTTATTTTAATCTACAGACAAATTTGTTCTTGCTATAATGAAAAGTGGCAGATAAAATCCGTAGAAACCCTCCTGGTACAGTATTTTCTTACCTCCTGTGCACCAGTAATTCCGGAGCAGCTCAGCAAATAGCAACTATGTTACTAAGTACTAGAGTTGGTTTAAACCAAGTTGTGAATATCTGTTCCTTCTGGGTAAGTTGTTGGTATGAATGCTCGCCGCTTGCTAGTACACATCTTGACTGTTAGCATCCTGATGACAGATCTCAATCTACTCCTGATTGTTTTATTCTTCTCCCACTACCACTGCTCCTTACACTTCTATATTTTATTTCTATTTATCACTACGACCACTGTCCCATTCAAATTGATTTCTTAATGTGGCTATTGCCATTACTAGTAAGTCAATACAGAAGGTGAATTAATATTGAAAATTGTTCAGAATTGTGCAAACTCAGCTGCCAAGACTATGTGACTACTTTCTATACTGAAAACCGTGCTATAGTGAATTTTTTTTTTTTTTTTTTTTTTTTTTTTTTTTTTTTCATTAATCGCATGCCGCCCTATGGGCTATGGCGATATTTAAATACATAAAATAAGTGAAATATATGCGTCACTCTCATCTATTCTCCCCGTGCCCATTCCAAGATCTCCCGTATGTTTACTCCCTTATCAATCTGTCTTATACCTTCCGCCCCCCCGCATTTCCTAGCCCACGCCTTGCAGTCTTTCCGTACATGTTCCCAGTTTTCCGGGGCCTCCCCGCACCATCGGCATTCCGGTGATTCGGCCTTCCCTATGTGGTATCTCCATTCTTTCAGTCCTTTGTTTCCCAGGATCCCCGCCAGCGTCGAGAGATACTTCCTCCGGTCGGCGATTTGCAAGGGCCGGTAATTTAAGCCTGCCTGGTTTCTCTCCGTGGCTCGCAGTGCCTTATAGTCTTGTCTTAATCCTGCTTCTGTTACTTGCTATAGTGAAAACAAAGGGCCAAATTTACGTGCTTATTGCAGCAAGGTCGGACTGTATGAGTTATAGTGCCATATTGAGCAGCGCTAACTTGTGCATGCTTCCCCGTTCGCTCGTCAGCCCGTGCCGGATTAGTCAGCAGTGCGGGGCACTACCTGCCGCGCGTGCCTGTTTTTCTGCTGCCCCTCGTCCCCTCTCCCGATTCCTTCTTCCCATGCACTCAGTGACACCTGAAGCGTGAAGCCTGCCACCGCAGCCACAAGTTCTCAGAATGACGAACCAATCCGAGCACCTCTGGCAGCCAATCTGCTCATATGGCAACTGGAAGAAGAGGCCCACTTTCCGTTCGCACAGGCTACAGCCTACGAGACGCGTGTAACCAGGCAATGGAAAGCCTGCAGGTGCTGGACAAGACCACGCCTGGATCTCCACAGGCGAAGGCAGCCAGGTACAAGCAGGAGTGTCTAGAACTACCAATTTTGCCTATGCTAACTACTACTTAGATCTGACGCAGAAATCCCAATGCGGGCTATGTATCGCAAGATGCAGAAGCTAGATACCTGAGGGGATCGACGAGTCACGGAAGCCCACTGACGATAGCGATAACTAACTCACTCCCGGGGGATGCAGAGAAAGAGGAGTGGGAAGCCCATATAAGAACAATGAGAGAGGAGGGCTGGAGTGAAGTATATACGGATGGAAGTAGGATAAAGGAGAGATCGGGGGCAGGGGTTGTTGAGGGGGGGCGAGTGACATCTATATACCTTGGAGAGAGAGCAACAGTGAATGATGCGGAACTATTGGCGATTGGCGAGGCAATGAGGTCGAGTGGAGAGACATTGGTATTGACAGACTCTATGGTGGCGATAAGAAACATTCCGAAAATCGCAGAAGGTCACCCAACTCACCAGGGAGCAAGTCAGAAGGTAAGGGAGAGGTGGGAAGAGAGGGTGGAGAGAGGGGATGAAGATGTAGCCATCATGTGGGTGAAGGGACATAAGGGGATAAAGGGGAATGAATCAGCAGACAGGGCAGCGAGGATAGGAACAGCCCTACAGTATGAGGAAGAGGTGATAACGGAGTCAGGAATGATCCAACAGGCGAAGAGGGGAAGAGCGGCGGAGAGAGACAGGCTGGAGATGAGTTACTGCCCACTGCGGAGGCTGGGGCACAGAGTGTCAAAGATTGCTAGCAGGTCTGATAGGGGGCAAGGGACTGAAGGCATGGAGACACAAGCTAGGGGAGGCAGGGGACGCGAGCTGCAGATGGTGTGAAGAAGGGAACGAAACGTATGCGCATCTGATGGGGGAGTGCAGGACGTGGAGGAGGAGATGGCCAGGAGGGGACGAGGAGTTGAGGAGACCGAAGGAGTCGAGGGACGGGGACCCATTGCAGGGGGTACTGGACCTCTTGGAGGAGCCGACATAGGGGAGTGGGGACGGAGCGAGTGAGTATAATGTAGTTAGACATCGCCATAGCCCGAGGGGCGGCAAGCGATTAATGAAATAAAAATAAATAAATAAATAAAATAAAATAAAAATAAAAAAAATCGAGTACAGATTGGATCCTGCATACAATTGAGCCTCTCATATTGGATCCTGTCATATTTGATCCAAATCATGACCTACAATACTTCTCCTTTTCATAATAAATTAACCTAAAATGAAACTTCAGCTTACTGCCTGGACCCACTCAAACATATTTCTTATCTGTTTTCCATGTTCCTGTAGGACCTGCCGTCCATGCCAGCCTCCCAGATCAAGGGTGGAGCTAGAATATTGCAAGAAGTGCCTTATCAATCACAATTGCATACCAATAATATCCCAACCATCATACGAAAGATGAAAAAAAAAAAAAAAAAAAAAAAAAAAAAAAAAAATCATATGAAAAGTACTGGCGTATTAAGGAGACAAAGATCGTCCAATCCAGACGGCGTCAACATCAATGCCTGTGGATTATCGGTAACCAGTGCGCCTATCTTCCTTACCACGAAGATTTCCCGAACCATCCTATCGGTAATGTTAAGTGAATCGACGCAAATTTTCCTGAATTCTGGTGGCAAATCTGGAAGACCTCGTCGCCCAGTGATGACATTCCATGCACTTGCACCCCTCGATTTCCATGCTTTCAGTGTCCGTGCATGCTGTGCCGATGGGTGCATAAGCTCCGCAACGACCCAGGCATTTAGGCCGCCGTCCTTATCATGACCAGATGAAATGAGGACGTACCGCTTTTCTTCGTTCGATTGGATATTTTCGAAAGGGGGATCAGTTCCCTCGGATCCCAGACTATGAAAAGGGAAGGAATTTTGCTGTAGGCTTTGTCGAAGCACTTTGTTTGCCATACTGTCATCACTGAATAAAACAACACTGCACCGATTGGGGTGAGACTCCCAAGTAACACTACTCACTAGCAGGATGCGGGCGCAGTACAAATGTAGCAGCGCTCGTGAGGTTGGGTCATACACCTTCAATGAACGGCTAGCTAAAGGCGAGCTAGATGAAATTCTTCTACGTGCGGCCTCAAAGACCGACATTTTGAAAGCATCCAAGGGCAGGAGGTCACTGTCCAATTCAAGTGACCAGGCCGATCGCGGGAGCTGAAGCTTCTGCTGGCGGCGCAGACTCTGAATCTGCCGCCAGGTTGGAATCCAGTTCGCAACCGCCAAATTACGCGCGCTGCCTATCCGCAATTCTCCGCCTCTGCGAGCGCTTGGGAAGTGAAAGAGAAGTTCCAGCTGCGCATCGGGGGGTAGGTGCTCTACGAGGCCCAACCATGCGGTCTCGATGTCCTCCGGGTCGTCGTACTTAGGGAGCCTTTTACAGCGCATCAGATAGGCCAGTCCAGCTACCTTATCCCGCTCATTCTGGGCATGACGTCGGCTCATCTCCTCCGCGAGGTCTAGAATGCTGCAGAAGCGCGGCGGTCGAGCTTTCCCACGCAGAGACATTATTATCGGGCGTAGAGACGTTATTATCGGGGTTTGAGCCACCCAGCCGGCAACAAATGCGAACCCAACATGGGTCAGACTATCCCAGCTAGCGCCGATTTGTTGTTGCCAGATTACTGCATTCAATACGCCCAGGGCCGTGTATGTAGTAATTATCCCCATCAGTGGCCCTCCTAAAAAGTTGACCCAATGCCTTGACGCCTGTACACGTAGTGCGAATACCCGCTGCCAACGCCCCAGAATTAGGGCCACAACCCATGCAACCATCATCGCCAAGTAGCCGTGAAAGCCCTCACTAAATGTGAACGGTAGGGACGTATGAGTCTCGAACCAGAACGTATTCCCTGCGGTTGGAAGTAGAGAGAGGAATCTAGTAATTAGGATGCCAAAACCTAGCGTAGTCATTGCGCTGAAAAAGTGTACAAAACAAAACCTTAGCTCGTAGTCCCTTTGGTTAGACAGCGCTAATGCCGACAAACGCTCCACAGTCGATTTTACCACCTCAGCTTCAAGTTCCGCGTCAGCCACCATTTCTGCCAGTGGCGCAAGAACCTCTCGCATCGGTTTCCGGCTGCCACCGACCTCCACCAGCTCATGCAAGGGGTTTCGCATCTCCTCGGGCACGCATGCGTTCACCATGAAGTTGGCTGACCGAGTCTCCTGCAGTGTCCATGCGCGGTTAATCCAGTGTAAGGGGTCGTCCCAACCATCCAGTCGCAGCACACGTCCAAGACCATTGAAGTATCGCAGCACATTGGTCGCCTGGCGGTACACGTTGCCTATGGTGGGTATATCCACGGACCACTCCTCAAGTCGTTGCTGCCCATTGACCTCTCGTTGTTCCCCGTCCACCAGTTCCATAACCCTCTGACGCAGACAGAGAACATCCAGCCAACAGTAGCTCGCGCCTGCGCGCAATGCCTGCCAGCGGATTTTTTCAAATGTTGTCCCTGCCGGTAGCGGCACTGGCCATTGGTAGTGGTTAATTGGAGTCATCCATAGCTTCATATCAGCTGTCCAGCTGTGCGTGATGGCGAAAAATCCCCCAGATGGCATACACGGTATGATTTTACTCCTACCATGTTTTGCGTAGACATCCAATTCAACCACCCGATTAGAATGAAGGTCCCAAAGTCGTCGAGGAGGTATGCGGTATGGATTCTTAATGCTGTGAGTATCACCGTTTGCTTCTGACTGCGACGACGGAGTGCTGATGCCATTTGGCCGGGGAAGGACCTCCAATATTTGGACACAATAATCCGTATTTTGGATGACTACTTTGCCTTCGGTCCATCTCAATGTTCTCAAGTTTGCTACCATGGTACCCATATCCATATTGCGCTCGTTGTGAATATAATCAAGTAATGACATCGTGCTCATGCAGGTAGCCTCGTTTTCTGGAATCTTCTTAATCTTTACATGGGGACAACAGGGGAACAGCAACTGAGATTGCAATAGACTAAGTACGCTTAGTCTTGCAGAATTGCAACGTTGAAACGCTTGATGTGCTGTCAACGGAATCTCTGAATACTCTTTCAGGGCCTTCATGCTGTTGACATCCCAAGTGGTCGTTGCTTCTGTATCTTGTTCTTCGGCGTTATCCACATGCTCGAACACGATATGGTGCCCTGGGAAAGCACTGTCCAAAGTTGATGTTGACCAGTAACCGGGCCTGCGTTTGTCCCATTTGGAAGGGAATGTGCGACCGCAAAACTGATGACAACGATGAGGCATACTAACCAATTTAAGAGAAGTGGGAAAAAACTTGCGTGGGACTCAAAATAATTTTGGCTTCACGTTTTTTGCGATGTGCACTGAGCCCATCAGTTGGGCTTTATTTGTTTGGCTTTTGCGCCGCATGATGGGGCTCCGCCCACTATTACAGAACCATATTAGCTAATCAACACTACATCCGCGCGTTTTAAAATTGGGCACGGGATGTGGAACAGCGCCATTGGATCCAGGGCCGATGCTCAAATTCTGCACCTCAAAATAGTATCAAATGCGGTATCACAGCTTGTAGACACGTCACTATTGAACTGATGTCAAGATCTATCCAGCACATCCAGCACTATTGAACTCAGAGTTGGAACACACAGCAACGTGCATACAGTTGTGATTGTCACTGAATAACTGGGAATGGTTACCAGCACTTACTAATACTTACTGAGGTGCTTTGGTGCATTGGTACCTTCGTTCATTGGCCTCTTGGCTGGTAGCGTAACGTGCCTGATGTGGTAACGATCTGTCCCCCTGTATCGATCCCACATTTCATCCTCGCTTCAGCAACCCACTCCTTTCAATAGTGATTATCCTGCATATCTCAGTGAATTCTACATATTTAGAACTCGTTCTAGCTGCAGTTAATAGCTATGCAACAGGAAAATAAGTCTGAAGATATTAACCGAGCAATTGCTTATGCATACAAACATCAGGAAGAGTTAATACCAAAAATCACTGCATCCTTTGATATAAAAACCTTGCTATAATGAACCCTGCTATAGTGAAAACCTTGCTATTATGAATACACTGTGCTCTTGGATTTCATCCCCGTGCAATTTGACCTTGCTATAATGAAATCGCACCAAATAGTGTAATGAAAAAAAAAAGACTCTGGGAAGTTATGTTTATCTACATACAAATTGTTCTTGCTATAATGAAAAGTGGCAGATAAAATCCGTAGAAACTCCCCTGCAATTTTCTTACCTCCTGTGTACCAGTAATTCAGGAGCAGCTCAGCAAACAGCAACTATGTCACTAAGTACTAGAGCTGGTTTAAACCAAGTTGTGAATATCTGATCCTTCTGGTTAAGTTGTTGGTGTGAATGCTTGCCGCTTGCTCATAGACATCTTGACTGTTAGTATCCTAATGACAGATCTCAATCTACTCCTAATTGTTTTATTTTTCTCCCACTACCACTGCTCCTTACACTTCTCTATTTTATTTCTATTTATCACTACCACCATTGTCCCATTCAAATTGATTTCTTAATGTGGCTATTGCTATTACTAGTAAGTCAATACAGAAGGTGAATTAGTATTGAAAATTGTTCAGGATTGTGCAAACTCAGCTGCCAAGACTATGTGACTAATTTGCCACAATTTTCTATACTGAAAACCTTGCTATAGTGAAAACAAAGGGCCAAATTTTACGTGCTAATTGTAGCAAGGTCAGACTGTATGAAGTTATAGTGCCATATTGAGCAGCGCTAACTTGTGCATGCTTCCCCGTTCGCTCATCAGCCCGTGCCGGATTAGTCAGCAGTGCGGGGCACTACCTGCCGCGCGTGCCTGTTTCTCTGCTGCCCCTCCTCCCCTCTCCCGATTCCCTCTTGTATTTCTTCCCATGCACTCAGTGACACCTGAAGCGTGAAGCCTGCCATCGCAGCCACAAGTTCTCAGAATGACGAACCAATGCGAGCACCTCTGGCAGACAATCTGCTCATATGGCAACTGGAAGAAGAGGTCCACTTTCCGTTCGCACAGGCTACAGCCTACCAGACGCGTGTAACCAGGCAAGCCTGCAGGTGCTGGACAAGACCACGCCTGGATCTCCACAGGCAAAGGCAGCCAGGTACAAGCAGGAGTGTCTAGAACTACCAATTTTGCCTATGCTAACTACTACTTAGATCTGACGCAGAAATCCCATTGCGGGCTATGTATCGAGTACAGATTGGATCCTGCATACAATCGAGCCTCTCATATTGGATCCTGTCATATTTGATAACCAGTCTTATTGGATCAACTTTGCCTGCCCGAGCCAGTTGGGCCGATGGGGATTATTGCATGCTTTGTCTTATTGGATAAAATCTGCTGTTCCCAGCCTTATCCAATAACAGGTTCGACGGTAATCTTCAGTTTGGGCAAATGCATTTGAGTGGACAGAGATATATCCGCACTCCATCCGGCAGCCATTAGTAATCGGGTGACAGGAGTGTTATTCAAGCTGGCAAGGTTGGCCTATACCGGAGTGTCCTATTCAGGTTTTGAAAGTCGTGGTGGGCCAAAATTGGGGCCAATAACACTAGGTTACTTTGGGTAATAGGAGTTTTGACAATTGTTGAAGAGATTGCAAGGAGCCTCATGATTGCCACCCTTATTCCAGAAACCCCTGTCTCCAATTCCGTGGATGCGTTCAATGTCATTGCTTCAGCAATACTTATATTGATGCTTATGGGGCTTGAGCGTATGAAGTGTTCCAGCCCTATTCTCCCGTTCAGCAAAAACTACTTCGACAGAACGAACTTTTGGAAACGACTCCGCAACCACAGCGTCCCCGCCTGCGAAACCTACATAGATCAGAAGCACTCGGCGCATTGGGTCCTTTGATCCAAATTTTATTCCAAAATACCCAGATTCTCAGGTTTCCTCATCGGGGTGAAATTTCGAGGAATCTCTAGCTCTTCACCCCGTTGCGACCACATCAACCCCACACCAGGAATTGATAAGAGTTAATGGGGACGATGGGGACAGCGATTGCAAATGCAAGATTCCGGCTGTCCTTTAGGTTTCATGTCCGTTGCTTCCTTTATTGATAGCATAGCTATCGCCATAGCCCTTGGTTAGGACGGCACGTGATTGATCATAGCAAAAACGAAAAAAAAAAAAAAAAAAAAAAAAAAAAAAAAAAAAGACTTTACACAAGTAGCTTCTAAAAACTGAAAATATGTATACGTACGAGAAGCACCCGAAACAGCCAAAAGGTAATTGACCACCGGAAAAATAGGGTAACAACGCAACTCAAGCAGTTCACATTGAGTAGTCCAGGTTTTCCTTACATAGAATCAAGCACAAGGATATGTTCCTTCGTCCCTATAAACTAACTGTTCTGTTATAGACTAGCTTTTTCCTGCCAACCGATTTTTTTTTTTTTTTTTTTATATCATTACTCGCATGCCGCCCTGTGGGCTATGGCGGGGTATTAAATACATAATGTAAGGAAACAAAAAATATGTAAGAAAAGTTACATGAGTCTTCTTCTTTAGTCCCCTGCCAACCGAGCGATACCATATTAACCTTGAATCGCCGTTTTTTTTTTTTTTTTTTTTTTTTTTTTTTTTTTTTTTTTTTTTCCTTACACATTACCCGTTTGCCGCCCTGAGAGCTATGACAAGGCTATAACAAAAAGAAATAAAGGAAATACAAACAACCATGTACTAGCAACTCATGAGCATCGTGGGTATATGAGCGGCTCCAATCCCCCGTTCATCTCCATCCGACCCTTCCCAACCGAGAGCCCTTGTGTATCGATGGTTCAAATATACCTAGTTAGGCCAGAAATGACTCTATTTGACCCAGATTTTAACCACCTCACACGAGTTCCCAATCTTCTCCTATGCTACTCAGATTGTATGACACCAAACTATTCCCTTCTGCCCTAAGCACACGAAAGCACCGTTTGGTGAGCAGCTCTTCCAACTTGAAGTCATGGTTGCCGTATGCATTTTCGGACCCTACTCGCTGCCGATACGCCAGTGGTCCATAAAGTTCGTTAAGAGGACAAATGCCACCACTGAGCTGACCAGTATTCTGATCCACAGCTGCTATGATAATCCTGTCATGAGGAATCATTATTGTCCCATAGCCAGTCATGGTATCCCTTGCGAGAAATGACCCCTTGTCTCCAAGTGCTCGTGCGATGCAGAATTGGGTGCGCTCAGTATGAGAGATCTGGACATAGCCATGCTGAAGATGCCAATAGTGGTGGGGCGTGGCTTTAGAGCGGATGTAGTAACTGATAGCATCAATGGTGGTCCAGTTTGGGTCCTGTTAGTATTTATTTTGCACAGATTATCTCCAAATTTGCTAGCACTCAAGGAAACAAAGGACTTTGGGCGCAAGACTGGATAACAAATACATACCAGGTTCCACTACGATACTCGAGGACCTCCTGCAAAGGGATACAATCCGCTGTCTCATGACAACCTCCTCGGTATTTGTCCCGTGTATAAGCAAACTCTCGAACAAACATTAAGCTTGAAAGAGTGTCATGCTCATCAAGGGATGCCCGAAGTGGCTCATGCAGGACTTTATCAAAACCGTTTTGATCCTTGAGTGAACCTACGTAATACTGAGGCCTCATACGACGTAGGTTATATTTCTTCAAAGAATCGTTTTCGCTGACCACCCGCCACCAACAGTCTGCAACACCGCTGTCTGCAAAGGTAAGGATATAACGGCCTTTGCAATACGAATTAAATTGTGAAAGCTACACATGAGAATGAAACTTCAGCAAGTTCTCAAATGAAAAGATAATATCTATGATTTTCAGGAACTCTCACATCAATGAAATAAGCATGGAATGCACCAACTGTAGCCATTCTTTCGAGGCGAATGATTGGGTTGAGGGGAGATGAAGGGATCGCTTGTAGGTGTATTGTGCTGCTGCTGCTAAATTCCACCTCAAATGGCAACTTCGATAATCCTACCCCACTCGTGCTGCAGGTCATTTCATGGCTGCAGGCCTGGGCTGGTATGGTTTGAGCGGTGATAAATGCATATGTGTGGCAACCGTATTCAACTGTATCCCTGGCCCTGCCTTGGCGAACAGCTGCATGCGGGGTCATGTGAAATAAAAAAAAAAAAAAAAAAAACTGTATCCCTGCTGCATAATTCATCCAGTTTGTAAGGTGGGGTTACCGTATGAAAGTGTTTTGTTGAGTCGCACACATGGATTCAACAAACAACTAAATGCTGTGCTTCATATGCTACATTCAAAGGCTTAGCATCAAAGCGCGCCATGACAACCAGCAGCTACAAAATAAAGAGGCGGGAGTTGCAACCATTAGACAATGGGCATCCTGAGTGGACCAGGATGGTCCGGAGCGGCTTGTTGTTCTTGTCTGCGTGATTGTGCTCTCGTTTTTATTTCCCCCCCAAGGCTAGCGAGGGTGGTGGGCCATGTCTGTAAGCTAGGGTGAGACAGGCACCTGTTTGAGTTTTCTTGTTTCGTTGCCTACAATATTATTAGCCATATGGGGTGTTTTGCATTTAGTTTTTCCTTCACGCATGTCCATGTTGGAGAATATGCAGCGCTGAAGTGAAAAATTATGCACAGTGGTTAGGTTAGATATGCTGAACATATACAACCTGAGCTGTGGCCATGATGCTAGCTGACGTTTTCATGATCTATTTCCTATGGCGATTATATCCTCTTTACCGTCTGAATCCGCTGCTATGCCCAACCTCATTCCGCACCAATAATTGTTTAGTTGGGTATGAGGGTATTTCCTGAATTTCGTTGCATAAATAGGACCGTTGTGGGACGCTTATTCTTTCTGAATTACTTTACTGTATCCCACCGCATTTTAGCTCGTAATCTGTAGTTTAACAACAGTCCAGTATATTTGCATACTAGCAAGTGGAAAGAAAATAAAGAAAAGAAAAGAAAAGGAAATATTTACTATACCAGTACAGTTCCCCAAAAGAATTGTATGACGTATCATCGGCTCACCATTCATAAATACAACAGAACTCCAAAAATGACGTTAATGTCGATGAACTCTGGTTAATGTTAGCAATTCAGCTTAAAAGCAAGGAAGAAGCAGCGAGCGAGATGAACTGCCGAGATGGGCGTTGAGATGGAGAAGGTGAAGCCAGGAAGGGAGCGGGTCATATTTACGTGGACCACCAATGGCTCCAGCTTTTCGTGCCAGTTTCAGTAGGAAGCATACAGTACAGACAGGATGCAGCGTACTTGACCTACTCAATGCTTCTGGATTGGTAAAGTCAGATGCCTTCAAAACTTATTACCAAGCAGGGGAGTTGTTATTGGTTCTGAGTTAGTGATAATGCTGCCAGGCCCTCCCTGCGACTCACATATCCATACATGCAATCAATCCCCATATACCCGCAGGTTTAAGTCCCCGTATTCTGAAACCACCCATATACTACGGATTTAGGCGCAACGCTGCCAGCAAGTGTGCGCCCTGACCCTGCCATGGCCACGTGCTACAAGCGGGGTTATGTGATTTAAAAAAAAAAAAAAAAAAAAAGTGTGCGCCCTGGAGTTTTGATTTTTACGCAGCAATACAGCCACTTGCTTTGGAATTCACGCCCAGCTCAGCCAGGCATTTCTCGGCTGACCATATGCATAATATAGACCTGGCCCTGTCTATAGCCCCCCGTGGACCCACCAATTGATCATAAGAAAGATGCCATTGGTATAAACTCCAATATACTATGTTCTACCGGGATATTGCGCACGACCGGGATGTTGCGCACTAGCGTGGCGCTAGTGCGCTAGCGCAATTACTTGATAACACTACAGTTGCGGGGCATTGTGGGGCACAGCAACGCAACAACAATCATTCCCGGAGGTCTATAGAACCCAGCCATGGCAAAAGATCAAGAAGCGAAAATTCAGGAGGCTATTAAGGGCCTTAAAGATGGTAAGTTCAAGTCAGTTCGGAGAGCAGCAGACTTTTTAGGACTAGCTGAAGCTACAGTGAGAAATAGATATAAAGGGAAGACTACTACTCGTAAAGTTAGTCATGAGAGTCAGCAGCACGTAGATAAAGAGCAGGAGAAGGCAGTGGTAAGATATCTTGAGCGAATGGATGATATGGGATTTCCTATTGAGATAGAAACTTTGAGAGAAATTGCTACTAGTTTAATAATTAAATGTAAGGGAGGTATTAAGCAAGATTTAGGCAAAAATTGGGTACGCAGGTTTGTGAAAAGACACCCAGAGGTCAAGCAGAAGTTAGCAACAGCTCAGGAGCGCCAGCGGGCAGCAGAAAATAACCCGGAAGTGGTAAAAAGGTTTATTCAGGCAGCGCAAAAAGTGATAGCAAGGAATAAGATACCCGCAGAGAATATATGGAATATGGATGAGAAAGGGTTTATGTTAGGAAGAGGAAGCAAATGCAAAGTGATTTGTAGAGCTGGGAGAAAGCATGTGCGAAAGAGGGTGGATGGAAACAGAGAAACAATTACAGATATTGAGACAATTAATGCAGCCGGTAAAGTATTACCTGCATATATTATATATAAAGGAAAAACTCATGTAGCAGGATGGTATGCAGGTATAACTCCAGAGGATAAGGAAGCAAGATTTAACCACTCACCTAAGGGATAGACAGATAATAAAATTGGTCAAGTCTATTTGCAGAATCATTTTTACCTCTAGCAATGAAATTGTCTAAAAAAACTCATCGTCTTGTATTGTTTCTAGATGGACATGCCTCTCATTGCTCTTGGGAATTTCTTTCATGGTGTCTGGAGCATGATATGTTAGTGTTTTGTCTTCCCCCACACTCAACGCATCTTCTACAGCCTTTAGATGTTGGGTTATTTGCACCTCTACAACATGCCTATAGTCAAGAGGTGGATACCTTTACTAGAGAGAATTTTGATATTGTTAGAAAAGGAAATTTTTGGCCAATGCTTAAGACAGCTCGAGAGCGTGCCTTTACGGAGCAGAATATCAAGTCTTGATGGGCAGGGACTGGAATATATCCTAGCAACTATAGAATCCCCCTTGGCAATATGCAACATACAGCTATCGAAAAATACCTCTCTCCAGTACGTCCAATATCCTCCCATAGTGTCTATACTCCTAGGACACCAAAAGCACTCAAAAGACGTACTATTCGCTTCATTCAACGACTTCCAAATGCCTCTCAGTCAGAAATCAAAAAGTCATTTCTTAAGCTCTCATCAGCAGCATTAGGAGCAATGACTGAGGTTGATATTGAGAGAGATATCAATATGAAACTCAAGAGGCGTGGTAAGAAACTCAAGATAAAGGACCAAAGACGTCTTCCAGTCATTGGGCCCATCACTGGAAAGGATATTATCAGGCTCAAGAAGCAGCTAGAGATGGAAGAGCAAAAGAAGCAAAAACCGAAAAAAAAAAGAACATCCAAGTCGAAGTCACAGCAACCACAGGCCAAAAACAAGCGTCAACCATCCCAACGTACTCGCAAACAAGCTAGAGTTGCTTCAGAGTCACCAGAAGCTTGGTCTGATACAGATGACTCTGAAACATCTGATGCTGCCTCAGATACCACTTTGGATACTATAATTGTTCAGACACCACTTCCGCCCACAAGACGCCAGCTCTTTCCTACTTCGCACCCACCATCTAGACCCACAAGAGAATCTACCACAATGGCTGTGAGACTTAGGAAATGATTCTGCAAAAGTTAGACCTTCAAGTGTCTGTCCTTCCCAAATAGGTATGTTACCAAAATCACCCCACCTGAAAAATTTCTGTGTGCTCAAACAAGGTCTGAAATAGGTTTCTACATGTATCTAGATGCATTGTATTTAATTTGAAGTCAATTGAACAAGTCGTTGAATTTTGACAAGTCATTTATTAGTCACCCGAAAGTGCGCAATATCCCGGTTATGCGCAATATCCCGGTAGAACACAGTACTGGAATAAAAATTTGATAAACTTCCGACACAAAAAAAAAGTATACAAGTACAACAAGAACGCCAAGGGGTTGTCAACCTATCAAACGGTTACTGTATAGTGAGCGGCACGAGCTAGCTCGAGCCTGGATTGATTATATACATAATATTGACAAACTAAACTAAACTAAGCTAAATTTTCATCTTTCTCACTACTATCAGCTAAATTGTGCATTTCGAAGTTGTTGGTAGGTCAGAATGAGCTCCAAGTCTCTAATTATTACTATATAGGTATTTACAGTTTATGAAACCTTGCACTGGCTAAGCATTTTAGCGAGCTGTCAAGAAAAACACAAGCATGATCTTGGCTCGTTTGAGCTCGAGCTGGCTCGAGCTGGCTCGGCTCGTGCCGCTCACTAGCCCCAGCGTCCCTCAGCCTCCGCTATTAGTTCCATCACGTATGCAGATGTGCAGTCCTCACGTTGCCATCTGCCCACCTTCTTGATGGCTGTAATTGGTGCCTGAGACTCCGCCAGCAGCGCTGAAGTGGGGGTTGAAAGGGGACGCATTTTATCTGTTTCATCTTGATTTCTTAGTTCTTCATTATCACCGGGGTCATCGGGGTTCCTTCCTTAATTTCTTATGTACCTAATCTCACCATAGCCCGTCGGGCGGCATGTGAGTAATGATATTTTTTTTTTTTTTTTAAAAAAAAAAAAAAAAAAAAAAAAAGATGTCGTATCCGAACTGACAGAAGCTTCGGTCGAAGTGGAATGCTGTTGTCCTCAGTGATGGAAACAACAAGCGCTATTGTCTGCCATGTGCTATGTCCTACCTTCTTTAGCCACCCTGCTCAAAATTGGGTGTCTTTAGATTCCCTACAACGAGAGCATCTTGACTGTCTTCTATCCAGGAACCTGTTCACTGAAACCCCCCTTTTGCAATGAGGGGTATCGTCCCCGTGTGCTGAGCCCAAATATCCTGTCAGTCAGTCCTAAAGACTCTCTAGTTGATAGCTGAAGTCCCTGGGTTTCACCTGGACATTATCTTTACTCGCCCACCACCTAGACCACCCTTTTGTTCTCCCCTCGATCTACTTAGCACCTAAAGTGCTGTATTGATTGCCTCCAGGTGTTTCGTCAATTCCTCTTTCCACTTCTTGTCTGTGGGGCCTAACACAACTTCTCTCTGCAGTGAGGCCATCACCCATTTGTGAGCCTTGGTGGTCCCTACCACCTGCCAATTCTCTCCCCTTGCACTGACCTTCCCTGCTGCTCTGCCCCGGATGGCTTCCCTGGCTATTTACGCCTTCCTGGCTGCCTATTGCACCTCCTCCTTCCCCTTCTTCTCCCCTTCTGCTGCCTCGTTTTCTGCTGGAACGCCCTAGCCGTTACCACTTTCTTCATGGCTTCAGTTTCTACTTCGAAGGCTGCGGTATTGGCAGCTTGTTGCATCTCCGGCCTCTGTCTGTCCCGGTCCGTAGCTTTTTGGGCCTACATCTCGCTCTTTTCACGCTCAAACGTATCCTTTTCCCTTGTGCTCTGGCTTTCGCGAGTCCGTTCTCGACTTACCTCTCCAATTCCGTCTCGCAGTTTCTCCTTCTACTATCCTCCTACTTCCTTCTGGCGGTATCGTTTTCGTCGATGAGGGCGACCCTGAGCCTCACCATATTGCTCATGAGACTCTCTTCCACACTCTTGAGCCTGTAACTCGCTGCATTCATCTCGCTAAGACGTGAATTTTTTTGGCTCTTTCACCAGTCCTCATACTCTCAGAGTAGGCGCATCTTGGCCTGCGCCAGAGGCCCCCCATGCTCTCATTCTGTCTTCCAGCTCCCCCCATCCCCTGTTGACAGCTCCCTTGCGGTGCTCAATGATTTCGCCTCACCGTGCTGTGGCCTCGCCCACAGCTGTAGCATCCCTACCCGCCTCTGCCCTTGCGCTTCTCCAAGTCGCTCTTGACCTCGTTCCTCACTACTGTGTTTCACCACATCTCGACGCACACCACAATTTGAGGCACTTTCCCACCAAAACTGAAACGTGTATGTCCCCACGCACAGAACCTACATTTCTATGCGCCTTTCAGGAGGCTCAAAGCAAGCATCATTCTGCAGATCCTGCATCTCTACTTTTAAAAAAAAGTAATTATGAATGAATTATATCTCTGCACATTTTCACATAAATCTTGGCATATATTTTTGCGGTTAAATTGCAGATATGGAAATCTACCCACTGCACCTGCAATTAATTCAATAAAAATATTTAAATGTTTCATTTGGATAACATATCCCTATGGAGATATACATGAATGGCATCAACATAATACTTGAAGTAATTGTTGAGCTGTTCAAAATATTTTCATTCCTATAGAAATATTACATATGAATAGTATCGGAAGAGCACCTGAAAATATATATCAGCATGCCAACTATGCAATATATCAAAATGGACCAAATAAAATTAAGTGAATCAATATACAACTAGGGGAGGCCCTTGGATCACAAGACAATTGCCATTGGTGTGATAGTGCTAAAAAGGAGTAGTATGTTCAGTCTGCTGAAATATTGTATGAGAATCCCATACAAATAGATCTTATTCATCTTGACATATATTCTATTACCTATTCTGAGGAAGTATAGCAAGTTTGGCGATGTCAAGGAGTCACCATGACCGTAGAGTGAGCAGCCCGCATATGTCAGATATGCCAGATATGCAGCATCACATACATACGGTATGCAACAGTGATAATTGCATCATCATCATCATGTAGTGCTATACGAGCTGTACACAGTCTCGAACTGGCACAAACTATAGGTATCTAGATTAATATCTAGAGTGGGGCTGTCAGATCAATAGTTATATATTAGTACTGCACTGTTGTAGAGTACAACTGATGCATAGATACTCTCTAAAGCTACAAATATAAAGACATATAGAAGAAGATATTTTATAACAGCTGGTAGTATGGGATAATAGTTTTGGGTAGCTGAAAACTAGTCACGGTGTGCCAGTCCTAACTAACATAGGCAGGCTACTTACTCTATAGCCATGATGACCCAATGACGTGGCCAAACACGACCACACTAGCTACGCTTCTTCAGAATAGGTAATAGAGTATATGTAAAGATAAATCAGATTTTAGGTAGGATCATGGACACTTGGCAGCTCAGAGTATGTCTAGTATAGGATTTGGGATATTCCAAATAGGTCACTACTCAACTCCTAAAAATTAGCTCAATAAATATGCGGAAGATAATTCCATGTATTCTACCATGCTCTGGCTTCAATTTGAGCCCCCTTGAGAGCTATTTGCACTCACAGGAACTTTTTGTTGTCACATCCGGAAAATGCTCAATTTCTTAGTTATGCACAATTTCTTGCTGCAGGAGCATACAGTGCTATGTTACAGATCTCAAGCTGTTACTACTCATGTATTGTAATATAGCACTGGTAGTACCATTGCTACCATTCCTACTATTGCATGAGCAGGTAGAGCGTTGCAGTGAGTTGGTATTTGCTGGTAGGTGCTAGAGGAGGTTATTTTATAAGGTAGAGGGGTGAGGCAACTGTAGATGCTGTAGGAGTAGCATTTGCACTTTTTTCCCTTCAAATTTAGAATCAGCGCAGTCAATATGGTCTATAATTAATTCATCATACATATTAGAAATATATTCTGTGAGATTTGCCTGACATTTTGATGCTGGGGAGGGTGCAAAACCGGCGTCAAGGTGCGCAGCGTTACCGGTGTGCACATCGTTACCCATACGGTACTGGTAGAGAATCCTACGGAAGGAATTTCATCCCTGGAACTGGATTTCCAGGGCTGGATCCCTGGAAACCACCGCTTTTTGAGCCCCATATATCTTCACCAGTTTTTATTCAATTTTCATTCTGAAAGTTGAGATCGATTCAGTGAATTAATTCACACGGTAAACCAAAACTCAGGGATTGTCTCAGAATGTTGAGTTGTGATACACGTAGTTCAAAGGTGTTCCATTTTTATGGGAGCAAAGGCCTATAGTTACCAGTCCAAATTGGTAGTAGTAGTCATAGCACACCCGCAGTTATGACTTAGTAAGCTTTGGATTGAGTTGCCATCAGTGAGATAAGTAGGTTAGCGGCTGGGCACGAAAGGGAGAAAACCTGGAGTATCCCTGATGCAGCAAAAACTCAATTGCATTTTTTGCTATTCCCAGGGTTGTGCCACATGTTAAGGGCTTTATCCCTGATAAATCCCTGGTATCTAGTAGAGCATATGCATGTTGGCTCCTGGGACGGAGCGGGGTCGCGGCTGAATAATGTACGGCTGCATCTCACGTGCACATCCAGCGAATTCCCTCTCCTCATGCGCTCACCCACTTCATATGCTCACTGCACACGACGCTTCATCAATAAACTCAGAAATTCACACACTAGCGACACCGATGAAAGGCAAGGGAAACGCAAAAAATTCTACAGCAGAACCAGCGGAACGGAATGAACCACCAAGGTTGCTGGGTGTCTGGAGAGGCCGATCCAGGACCCCATCCCCAGGACCGATGCCGGAGGGTCATAATGCTTCTAAAGGGAAATCCCGCAAGCGAGACAAGGTCGCCAATTTACTTGGACTAAAATCAACCTCGCACAATGATTCACCAAACCCGAATCCGGACGTAGAAATCGTTTCAGAACCAGCCAAGCAGCCTGGGGATAAACTGGCCTGCGAAAACGACCCAAATCCACCCGCCAAACAGGATGACGGTAAACACAATAATATCACTAAGAAACACGAGGAGCAGGGGTGCACTTCGACTCCGGATATAAAAATTTTCTTGGAACCAACAAA
Organism: Kalaharituber pfeilii; assembly: GCA_015179045.1. Taxonomy (NCBI): domain Eukaryota; kingdom Fungi; phylum Ascomycota; class Pezizomycetes; order Pezizales; family Pezizaceae; genus Kalaharituber; species Kalaharituber pfeilii. The sequence continues at coordinate 1,816,450 of WHUZ01000006.1, read as the reverse complement.
GCAGCCTGGGGATAAACTGGTCTACGAAAATGACGGACCTCCGCCGTCGAAACAGAATGACGGTCAAGAAAATAATCCAACTACGAAAGACGATAAGCAGAAGCAAGGAACATTTCCCAGCAAAGGCAGTGGACAGGGGGTATCAAATGATTTATGGGTGAACGCATTTGAAGGTCTCCCTGCAGACCGCAAGGCAGTCTTGGAAGGAAGAGGAATAAAAGTCGAAACCATTTCTGGCAAAAGGGATTTTTTGGAAGAACTTCTGAAGACCACCCAGGACGTCCAGGCAAGATATGAAGCACAGCGATGGAAATTGAAATTGGGGGAAAGGGAGATCGACGTCGGAGAAAAGATGACAGCAATAATTGGCTGGATTGAGAAATTTAAGCATGTAGGGATGTGGCAACACAATTTGATCCAGTGCATACTGCCTTGCCATGGGCAGGGGTGCGGTTTCTCTTAACGGTTTGAATCCTTCTTCAGCATACCCGCATACTCCCCTTCATATCTCTGACATATACTGCTATATTTATTAAATCCATAATCCCACCAATCGCCCCTTTGCACACTCCATCTGTGTTTTTAACTCTCCCAATGTACTTTACCTTGCTCGCCCAGTACCTTCTGACTAATGCTGTTTGAGATTGTCCACTGCAGATTTTAATCAGCGGAGAAGAGAACATGGCAGCTGCTGTTGCTGGAGTGGAGCGAGTTACTGTTCTCATAAGCCGTTGCGCGATATATGAATATATGTACCTCACTTCGGGGGTGGAAGCGGCTACCGATATCCTGCACCGCGCACTGCTGGACTTACACACGGCTATCCTGGAATTATACAAGGTTATATTGGCCGTCCTGAGTAACTTAATAGAACTTTTCACAAGCAGTTTTGGTATGCCAATCCACCCTCTCGACAAGCAGGCAACACAGAAGTTAATATCAAAATATTGAAACCAGCAAGACGTACTTGGGAAGACCTGAAACACCCGGGAGGAGTGTCTGAGAAAACAAGTTTGCTTGATAAACCAGAATCTGTAGTAGAAAAAGCGGCTGACACAGTGGAGAAATACTGTAAGATATGAGCCTTCAAGTGTTAGCACTGCAATTAGCTAATCGTAAAATTCACCTTAACTCAGATCAATTCGATACAAGAAACATCAATAAGGGTTGGACATGCTTCCTCACCTATATGACCACCCATGTTCTTGCTAACTGATCATGCTTAGGGGAGCTCAATGCTTTGAAAGAACATTTAAAGTTCTTTAAGCCAATTATTGAAAGAATTGATTCTGCCGTCACGGCGATGCACCAGAGCATTAATGGTAAGCTTCATCATACCGCCTATGAACCCATGATCTATCAGTCTGTTATTCGAAATGCAAGGTCCTAACGTCAACGTACATATTCAGAAAGCGATAGAATTAGAATTCTCAAATGGTTCTCGGAGGTCCCATACCAAAGCCACCATGACCTTGCACAGGAAGGACGTGTTGATGGGACTGGAAACTGGCTGTTCATTAGGGCTGAGTTCTGTGATTGGTGGCAAGCAGAGAATTCAAGGATATTATGGTTACATGGAATCCGTAAGACCACCTGCATTTTGCTCCCCATTGCCGCTTCTAATACATGGAACTCATATTCTATTTCCTCAGCTGGTGCGGGAAAAACAAAGCTCATGTAAGTATGGACTTCAACATATGGCAAATAACGAAAGTAAATAGTTGGAAGGCAATCACTAATTTTTTCAGTTCGGCGGCAATTGACTACCTCCAGGCAAAAGCTGACAAGGTTGCATTTTTCTATTGCAAGCGGGACGAGCAGGACCGTCGCGATAGAAATAAAATCTTGCTTTCTCTTGTTAAGCAGCTTGCTTGCCCGAACAGTAGGATCATCTGCAAACCAGCAGTAGAGGCATACCAAAAGCAACAGCAAGACCCCTCTTCCCGCAAGCATCTGCCCACCACAATGAGTATTGAACTTATTGTAAATCTACTCGGGCTCTATCAACAACCAGTCATTATACTAGATGCACTAGACGAGTGTTCTAAGGATGTACGTTCCTGTATCCTAAAGGCTCTCATTTCCATCATGAATTCGAAGCGCCCCGTCAAGATACTTGTGTCCAGCCGCATCACCCTAGACATTCAACATTCTTTAAAAAATGTGCCTTATGTCTGCATTGAAGCGCGAGATAATGCCCAGGATATCAAACACTATGTTGAAACGCAGCTTGATGGAAAGATTGAATCAGGGGAACTCCTTCAGGGTGAAGTCTCAGCATCGCTTCGAGACCAGATACAGCAAGTCTTGACAAGAGATGCCCACGGAATGTACGATATCCCTTACCACCTCCACCACTTGCTATGGCCTTTGGGTATTGGATTTCATTCATCTTGATGGAAATACTAATGTATTCCTCAATAGGTTTCTTTGGGTCGCCTATCAGCTACGCCAGCTATGCGACTTCCAACTTGAAGAAGACATCCGCAATCGACTGGGCAGGATTCCCAAGGATTTAACGGGCGTGTATGATGAGATCATGATTACAATAAAGTCTCAGGAAGGAAGCGGCTCTATCTGGGCAGAACGTGTGTTGAAGTGGATGCTAGTTTCCTGCAGGCCACTTAAACCCAAAGAGATCATTGCTGCTGCTGCGCTGGACTCACGTATCTCTCTAACTGCGGATGTTGGCAAACAACTGCCACCAGTTAAAGTAGAGATTGTATTATCCTTTTGCGGAGGATTACTTATATGGGACCGGCAGTTGGACGTTATTCGATTTACACACCTGTCGGTCAACGAATACCTAGAAACGGAGTGGAACGTTCTCGATGCCCAACTTCATGTGGCGGAAGCCTGTTTGTGGACGCTTCAGGATCATCGCATACTGTCTTTGTCAAATAGGGAAATTGAACAAGTCAGCCCTCTATACCGATATTCAGCTGCCCACTGGTTCCGACATTGCAAATCATATCAGGATGCGGTAATGTCAGCACCTGCCAAATCAGTCACAGCATTGCAGTATGCACTGGAAATCCCGTTGCTGAATAGCTTTTTGAGTTCTTTCGATAAAGCGACTCCAAGCTATGTAAAATGGGTTGATTGGCTGGACTTGCTAGACCCCATTGAAAACCATTGGTTGAAAGTCGGAGTGAAGTCAGAACCTTTGCATCCCGCTTTTGCAGCTGCGCATGGGGGGCTAGGGCAGTTGGTTAACTGGCTATGGCAGTCCAAGGATGCCGACATGAACGTTATAAAGTCAAATGGACTATCATTGTTAAATGTTGCGTGTAGAAGCGAGTACTATAACCAATAGATTATCGAGTTCATTGTGCAGCATGGTGGTGATGTGAACTGTGTGAGCGACAAAAGCTATGGAACTGCTCTAGCTGCTTGCGCGGCCAATGGTCTATTGCAAGGTGTTTCACTGCTACTAGAGCTAGGGGCTGATATCAACCTTGTGAACGGGAGGTATGGGACTGCATTGGCTGCTGCTGCGTATAGGGGCAAATTAGAGATAGTTTCACTTCTGCTGGAGCGAGGGGCTGATATCAACCTTGCGGGCGGGGAGTATGGGACTGCATTGGCTGCTGCTGCGTATGGAGACAACTTGGAGATAGTTTCACTTCTGCTGGAACGGGGGGCTGATATCAACCTTGTGGGCGGGGAGTATGGGACAGCATTGGCTGCTGCAGCGATCGGGGGCAAATTGGAGATAGTTTCACTTCTGCTGGAGCGAGGGGCTGATATAAACCTTATGGGTGGTAAATATGGGAGTGCATTGGCTGCTGCTGCTACTAACAGGGGCAAATTGGAGATAGTTTCACTTCTGCTGGAGCGAGGGACTGATATCAACCTTGTGGGCGGGGAGTATGGGACTGCATTGGCTGCTGCTGCATATGAAGGCAACTTGAAGATAGTTTCACTTCTGCTAGAGCGAGGGGCTGATATCAACCTTGTGGGCGGGAAGTATGGGAATGCATTAGCTGCAGCAGCAACGTCATATATGGGCAACTTGGAGATAGTTTCACTTCTGCTGGAGCGAGGGGCTGATATCAACCTTGTTGGCGGGGAGTATGGAACTGCATTGGCTGGTGCTGCGTACTGGGGCAAATTGAAGATAGTTTCACTTCTGCTGGAGCGAGGGGCTGATATCAATCTTGTAGACGGGCAGTATGGGACTGCATTGGCTGCTGCTGCGAACAGGGGCACATTGGAGATAGTTTCACTTCTACTGGAGCGAGGGGCTGATATCAACCTTGTGGGCGGGAAGTATGGGACTGCATTGGCCGCAGCAACAACGTCATATATGGGCAACTTGGAGATAGTTTCACTTCTGCTGGAGGGAAGGGCTGATATCAACCTTGGTGGCGGGGAGTATAGGACTGCATTGGCTGCTGCTTCTGCTGCCGCGAACAGGAGCAAATTGGAGATAGTTTCACTTCTGCTAAAGCGAGGGGCTGATATTGACCTTGTGGGTGGGGACATTGGGACTGCATTGGCCGGTGCTGCCCATCAAGGCTACTTGAAGATAGTCTTACTTCTCCTGGAGCGAGGTGCTAATATCAACATTGTGAGTGGCACGTATGGAACTGCTTTGGCTGCAGCAGCAGCGAAGGGCAAGTTGGATTGTGTTTCACTTCTGCTGGAACGCGGGGCTGACATCAACCTTGCGGGTGGTGAGTATGGAAGTGCTCTGGCTGCTGCTAAGAATGGGAAGCACAGTAAGGTGGTTTCACTTCTGCTTGAGCGAGGAGCTGTTGACACGGAGACTTGAGAGGGCATTTAGATGTCTTTCTTTTATTTTTGTTTTTTTCCCCTTCTTATATCATTATTGTATACCGCTGCTTAAGAGCAATGATGAGATTAGTTATAATTACAAAGAAGATTTTTGGAATGAATAACAAGATATCCAAGTATCAATATATCAACACATCCGTATTCTCTCCGCCCATCTCCACCAGTCGGTCCGGTTCCCTGCCGGAGGCACTATTATCAATTCCAGTCCCCTGGAAACGTCCTCTTCCACAGCTCGCACCTAATCCAAATGTAATTTGTTTCCTCTTCCTTTCTGCAACACTGGCAATCCAGACCATTCGAGTGGTGTAGTTGTATAATACATGGAAGTTATCACATCTGAATCATAGCAATTGATCAATTTGCAACATGAGCGCAGGTTGGTTTGATCGCCACTGTGGTACAGTTGGGCCTGCACCTAGAAGAGTGCTTCCTCGTCTCCTAAAGTGACCTGATGGTCTTTTTTTTCGCGCGTGTCGTCACATAGAGTACAAAGTACGTGCCATGCTCGATTATTTTTTTTTTTTTTTTTTAATTTCATTAATCGTATGCCGCCCTATGGGCTATGACGATGTTTAGGTACAAAATTCAGAACAAAAGAAATCCTTAACTACATGTGTTTCCCGAGGTATTCAGAGTGTTTCGGGTGGGGTGGGGAGATGCCTCGAGCCTATTTCTTGCCTCTGTCCTGCTCGTACGTCTCCGCGCGCAACCATCATGCTCGATTAGTGCTTGTAGAATTTGAGTCAAACTTCCAGTTTCTATTTCTCGCATTTTCCAAAGGTTTCTCTCATTTTAACTTGAGCAACATGGGTATGTACGTGAAAGATATATCTATACAAAGCTACTGATATACAAGGTAGAGAAAGTGATAATGGCCACCAACGAATATAGTAGTATGGAGTCGAAAAGGTGAAGTATCTCGATCCTTCTGTAACGCCTACTTAGATGGTTTGTACTGGCCAAGGCCTATGGTTGTTCCTGTAAGGGTATCACGTTTACGCTGGTACCTTTGCGCACGCAATGATTTGTGTTGTAATGCCGGAGCTCAAGCTTGCTAGTAGCGCCGCCGCTGCTGCTGCTGCTGCTATATCCGTCCCAAGTACAAAGCAGTAAACCGAGCATAAACCTCTTATTTTGTTGCACATCGAGTCATTACGTAATGTACAAGGCGCCTATGGGGTACGGAAATGCTAGTTAACAGGTACATCAAGGTAGTGAAAGAAAGCGGATATCGGGTAACATTAACAGCTAAATAAAAGGAGCGCAAAAAAGTAAAATCTAAGCTAAAGGTGTTGTTGTTGCGGGCGGATATGCTATGAGATTATGGCAGGCACCCATATATACCCGATTCTGGTTACTTAGAGACAACTATCTACGTTACATACTCGCACACTACGTACGTACCCAATGTACCCAAAGTACCTTCTGGCCCTGGGGCTAGCCAATAGTGAGCGGCACGAGCTAGCTCGAGCCGAGCTGGAGGGTGAGCTCGAGCCTGGATTGATTATATACATAATATTGACAAACTAAACTAAACTAAGCTAAATTTTCATCTTTCTCACTACTATCAGCATTTCGAAGTTGTTGGTAGGTCAGAATGAGCTCCAAGTCTCTAATTATTACCAATGAATCCAACAGGCCAGGCCGGCCGACCAGGCCGTGATCTGCATTGGACTGAAACCGCCTGGACCGGCCTGATCCACATGAATCAGGCCAACCAGGCCAGTCCAGGCCAATCAGGCCGGTTCAGGCCATTCAGGCCATTCAGGCCGGTTCAGGCAAATTAAACGAATCACTCCACAGCTATCCAGCTGAATTGAGGCCAGCATTTACCAGATTGTTTGAGTATTTAAATGATTTTTTTTTTTTTTTTTTTTTTTTTTTTTTTAATATCATTACTGTGTTTCGACGCACACCACAATTCGACGCACTTTCCCACCAAAACTGAGCGAATGAGAACCTGTATATTTCCACGAACAGAACCTACTTTTCTATGCGCCTTTTAGGAGGCTTAAAGGAAGCATCATTCTTCAGATCCTACATCTCTACTTTAAAAGAAAAGTAGTTATGGATGAATTATATCTCTGCACATTTGCACATAAGTCTTGGCATATATTTTTGCGGTAAAATTGCAGATATGGAAATCTACCCACTGCACCTGCAATTCATTCAATAAACATTTAAACACTTTATTTGAGTAATTTATCCCTATGGAGATATACAGGAATGGCATCAACAAAATCCTTGAAGTAATCATTGAGTTGTTCAAAATATTTTCATTCTCATAGAAATATTGCATATGAATAGTATTGGAAGAGGACCTGAAAATATATATCAGCATGCCAACTATGCAATATATCAAAAAGGACTGAATAAAGTCAAGTGAGTCAATATACAGCTAGGAGAGACCCTTTAATCACAAGACTATGGCCATTGGTGTGATAGTGCTAAAAAAGAGTAGTATGTTCAGTCCGCTGAAATATTGTATGAGAATCCCATACAAATAAAAGCCAAGACATTGTTACAAATTTCGCTGTGCCATAATTCCTTGAGAATGCGTTCTTTGAGCGAGCAGAGGTACGAAACATGAAGAGCAAGTATTTATTTAGTGTCTCTAAATAGTGCTTACAAAATTCTGCTCTAGTGGTTGAGGTACACGCTCTTCTGCGTGGCTAGTTTTGATGGGAAAGTGCGTCGAATTGTGGTGTGCGTCGAGATGTGGTGAAACACAGTAATCGCTTGCCGCAGTATTTAAATGAGTAGAATCTCGCGTATGTCTAGAATTTTAAACAGCAACGGTCTGCGACTTTTGTCAAGTATGTATCACACTTCGTATTCAAGTAAATATACTAAGAAATATTTTAGAAATGATGGACCTTCCAGATAATACAACAGACTGGATTCAATTCTTCGATGATGATACCTGATGCGCAACTGTCAATTACTGATAGTGGAAATATCCAGGACTATTAAAATCTAATTCACCTGGGTTAAATTCCAAAATCGCTTGAATTTACGTAAATGGCCTGGTCGGCCTGGACTGGCCTGAATGGCCTGAACCGGCCTGAATGGCCTGGCCTGTTGGATTCATTGATTATTACTATAGTAGGTATTTACAGTTTATGAAACCTTGCACTGGCTAAGCATTTTAGCGAGCTGTCAAGAAAAACACAAGCATGATCTTGGCTCGTTTGAGCTCGAGCTGGCTCGGCTCGTGCCGCTCACTAAAACGGTAATTTGCATTATCCGAAGAGCTCTTGAAGGAGGCTGCCGGACCGGCTGCTGGAGCTGAAGGGGCGGTGCGGAGAGGTAGTAGGACGGGTGATAGAATGGGCGGGGTGGAGAAGCCGCTAGAGGGGCATTAGGAGGCATCGGCGGTGCAGTTAAAGGGGCAGCTGCTAAAGTGAAGGGGCTGCCTTTTTCGAAAGGGGTTGCGTGGAGGGGTGCGAGATGCTGCTGCATGCTGGAGGGGGGTGCGATTGATAGGAGGTGGTGGTGGAGGGTGGGTTCAAGAGGAGATGGAGTTATTAGCTTTTTGAACTGACATATGCCTTCGATTCCGAGCTGGGGAAAGGGGTTGCCCAGCATCTTTAAAGTAAATAACATGGACTGTAATGATCTTGCTCCAGCATGATCATTTTGGGTAAGATCTCTAGCGAGTTCGAAGATCAATTGGTAGTTGGAACCAGAGCAAATTTTTTCATTCCTGCTTTCTATTGTTTAAAATTACGGCGAAGGAGATCGAGATGCTGTTGCAGCCGCTGGAGAGAGGTTTGGATAAGCATGGGATGTATTTTTTTTTTTTTTTTTTTTTTTTTTAATCACATAACCCCGCTTGTAGCACTTGGCCATGGCAGGGTCCCTGGGCAAGCCCTCATAGCCCGGAGACAGGCTAAACTAACTCTCTACGTACATGGCCCCCACGCGCCGTCGCCCCCGCTCTCCTAGCTTCTAGAACCTGACCCCGCATTCTCCTACCTTCTAGAACTTGACCCCAGCGAAGAAATTCTCCAAAACGTCATACTCCTCCCCATTCTCCGCCTTTCTCTTCCAATTCTTTTCCATGTCGCCCCACCTCTCAAAGCCTTCTGGACGGGTCTTCTGGTTTCTGCATCGGAAAGCGAGATGCTCCCCGGTTTGCACCTCCCCGCACCTGCACTTATCCGACTCAGCCGCCCCTATCCTCTTCAACCACACTGCACACCTCCCTCTCTCCAGGCGCAAGGCAGTGAAATTGGATACTGCCATCCTATTCCACTCCATGACCTTTCCTCCTCCAAAGCCCTCCACTTCTCTCTTCTCCTTCCTCCACGCCTTCACCCTCTGGCGCACCCCACTTCCGGTGGCCACCTCCTTCCCCTGCATCACCGTCCCCTTCTTCGCCCACTCATCCGCCTTCTCATTTCCTGCGATTCCGATGTGAGCCTTGACCCACATCAATTTCGCATCTCCTCCCTTCTTCTTCCTCCTCGCTACCGCGTTCACCACCCTTCTCACATCCTCGGTCTTTCCCTTTCCCTCCTTGCCTGCCTTCTGAATCGCCATGACAGCAGCTTCAGAATCTAAGCAAACCAGGACCGGTACCTCCTCCGGTACACTCTCCAGCGCCCTTCTCACCCCCCTCACCTCCCCGTCAAAAACCGTCGCCGTTCTCCCTACTACCTCCGCCACCACCGCTGATCTCCCCCACACCCCCGCCCCCACCTTGCTGTCCTCGACCTTGCTACCATCCGAGAACAGGACCGCCCTCCCTCTTCCGGCTTCCTCAACCGAGGTCTCCCACTCCTCCCTTCCCCCCTTCTTTCTTCCCAGCCTCACCGCGGTCTCCACCTCCACCTTCTCACACCCCCTCCCCACGAGATCTCCTCCCCCTCCTCCGAGAACCTCGCCCACTGACCTTGCCAGCGGTCCAGCACTGCTTCATACCCATCATTCTCGACCGCCGCCCACTGCAGCCCCCAGTCTCTCCAGTTTCTCGCCTCCTCCTCTCTCTCCTCACTCCCTCCGAAGTCGCCCGTGCAAAGCTCCGCCAGCTCTGACGGCGCCTCCACCTCCCGGACGATCGCTCTCGCTTGCGCGCCATCCAGGACCGTCTCCACGTCTTCCACTCCGCAAACCGCATTCACCCCTTCCACCCCGGCACCTCTCCCCCCTCCAGCTGCTCTCTTCAAAACTTGCAGCTGTAATCGCTCCATCTCCTTCCTCCACTCCTTCTGGCCCCTCCACCCGATCTCACTCCCCACATCGCCACCGCCCTCACCATCCCTGTGTACGCCTGCCGCCAGCTCCGTGGTGACATCCCCCAGTCCCGGTTTCCCAGTCCTGAGAGTGCCCCTGCCAGCCTCCTCGCCCTACTCAACCTATTTCGCCAATGCGTACTGAAGGTCAGCTTCTCGTCGAAAATGACTCCCAGCCACTTCAGCATCTCCCCCTCCTTCTTCCACCTTTTCCCCACTCCGAAAGTTATCATCTCCCACTTCGACTCCTCCAGCGGGATCTGATCTTCTTCCGCCACCTCCGCCATTGCCACCTTCACTTTCTCCCTGAGCCGCCCCATATCCCAGTACCCGTGCCAGTCCAGGATCGTTGCTGCCAGGTCGTCGACGTACGATGGCACTTCTACCTCCGCCCCCATCGCCACCCCCCTCAGCCTTCTCTCCATCTTCTCAATGGTGGGTGCCATGAAGATGAGGAAGATGACCGGCGACAGTGGTGACCCTTGCGGAACCCCCACGTTCGACCTGCCCCTCCCTTTCTCCTCGCCGTCCCACCACACTCCGAACTCCCTGCCTCCCATAAACTCCTCCAGCCACCTCCGCTTCTTTCTCACCCCCTCGCTCCCCCTCTCCTCAATCCTTCCCAGGACCACCTCCTTCCTCACGATGTTAAAGCCTCCTTTAACATCTGCCGTCACCCACGCTGCTCTCCCCCCCCTGTGCAGGCACCTCTGCACCTTTGTTACCGCCCTCGCCATCGCCTGGATCGCATTCCTCCCTTGCGTGCTCCCAGCTGGAGCCTGTGGAAGAGTCGGTCTTCTTTCTGCAGCCTGTTGGCCATGACTTTCTCCCCGATCTTCCCGATACAATTGATCAGGTTGATTGGCCTCCACGCTTTCGCCGTCTTGATGTCCTTGCCTGGCTTCGGTATCATGACGACCCTCATCTCCCTCCACTCCGCCGGGGTCCTGTTCCGGATCCAGTTGTCGGCGATCTCCCTTACTAACTCATCTCCGATGGGAGTCTTCAGGGCAGCTTTGATCAATCGGTATCCGATTCCGTCAGGTCCCGGTGCCGAATTGTTCTTGGTGCCCTGCAACGCAGCCCTCACTTCTCCTTCCACTCTCTCCCTCTCCCTCTCGTCCCCCTCCCCCTCCGCTTCCCCCTCCCCCTCCTCCCCGCCTCTGCCTCCCCCTCTTCCCTCCACGCAAAATTCCTCTCCACCAGCGTCCTCACCTTCTCTCCATCCCCCTCCAACTCCCTCCCTCCTCATCTTTCAACCTTCCCATCTTCTCCTTTCCTCCGAAAGGGTCCTTCGCCACCCTCACCACCCTCCACGGGTCGCTATACCCTTCCTCTTCCACGAACTCCCTCCAGCACTTCTTCTTCTCCTCCCGGATCTTCCACTTCATCCTTTTCACTGCTGCCTTCCACCCCCTTACCCTTTCCCCGTCCGTCAATCTTGCCCTGGCCCCTACTCCTCCCCGTGCCATTCTATTGACCTCCTTTCTCATCTCCTCAATCTCCTCCGTCCACCACCTCTTGCTTCTTCCCCTACCCTCACCCTTCTCTCCACCGTCCCCTTCCACCTCTTCAGCTTCTCATATGCACTTCCGTCCCCTACTCTCTCCAGCCACTCCCTCTTCTCCTCCTCTCCCCACTCCCCCTCCCAACCTTTCACTTCCTTCTCCACCTTCTCCCAGTCCACCCGCACCCTCTCCTCGGCCCCCTCTCCCCCTCCCTCCTTCTCGAAATCCACCACTAGCGCCGAGTGGTCCGAGCCTACCTCCCACAGCTCCACCTCTACCCCCTCCAAGCCCCTCGTCCACACCAGATCTATCCTGGACTCCCTTAGCCTCCCTTCGACTTCCCTTCTCCATGTCCCCGCTCGTTCCCCTTTGAGGCTGAAACCCGCTCCCTCCATCCTTTCCCTTAATCTTCTCCCCCTCCCACTCTCTCCGGTCCCCTCGAGGCTCCACATCGGGCTGTGTGCATTCCAGTCTCCTAGGAGTATACACTTCCCTTCCACCTCCAACACCTTCTCTAACCACGCCTCAAACTCCTCCTCCCTCCATCCCCCGTCCACATATACCCCCCCTACCACTACCTCCCTACCCTTCCCCAAACTACGTTGTCACCCCCTCTTCTCTCTCCCCTCCCCCTTCCCTTTTCCAGCCCACGATCCTCGTGCCCGGGCCCACTGCTCCCACTCTTGTGAGTCCTGGATGTGACCCTGTTTTCCACCCCGTCTGCTCTTCCCTCTTCCACACCTCTCCCTCAAAACCCAGCTCCCACCGCTCCTTAAAAACGTTCTCCCTCCACACGTGCCCTACCAGGCTACTCCCCCCCACATTCAGGTACCCTACCTTCACCATGACGCACTTGGTACCCCACTACTCTCAGCCTCCCACCCATCCCGAGGCGCTCTCCCGAATATGTCTCCCAACTCAATGGTAGGTCGGTGTCTGGACCCTTCCAAATCACTTCTCGCATCTATCTCCATCCTCTCCCCCCCCCTCCTCTCCCTCAAGAAGCCTCCTAACCTTGCCGCGTCTTCATCCCAGTTCTCTGACAGGACACTGGATAGCTTCACCCCGGTCTCCTTCATTCCTACCTCCTTCTCCTTGCCCTTCCCCCCTCTACCACCTTCACCGCCTTGCTTCCCTCCTCTTGCTTCTTCTTCATCGGTGTCTCTTCCACCCTCTCCCTCTTCTGGCTCTGGTTTGGAGTCACCGGTTTCGGTCTCTCTGGACAGAATCTCGCAATGTGGCCCCACATGCCACATGCATAGCACGCCATCTGGCCCTTCTGGAATCTGCATTCTCTTGCCAGATGCCCCTTCTTTCCGCACCTGTAACAGCCTGTCCCCTGGCTCTCCTGGCTGCTCCCCTGCGTTCCTCTCACCTGCACCTGCCCCTGCTGACCTGCTCCCGGGAAAGCCACCGCCACCCTCGGTAGGATGGATTGCCCCCCTGGATACACGTCCACCCTCTGCTGCTGCTGCCCCTGCTGACCTGCCCCTGCTGCCGCCATATTGGCATAGCTCGCCTGCCCATCCCCCTGCATGTGCACTCCCGGTCGGTACCTTTCTACCACCCTCCTCTGTCCCCTCCACACTAACCCCTTCTTCAACACCTTCACCGCCTCATCCGCATTCACCACCTCGAACTTTAACTGCGACACCCTCGGCGGACCCATAGATGGCGCTACTCCAAAGCGCACTGGTGGTCTCGACCCAAACTTGACATCCGGGTTCTCCTCCCTCAGCTTTCTCCTCATCACCTCCACCTCTCCCCTCCCATCCTCATAATCCGCCCCCTTCATCACTAGAGGGACCGCATCCTTGTTGTGAACCTCCACCTTTAGGAGATCCTCGCCAAAGATCAGCCTCATCCATGCACCGAATTTCTCCATTACCTCCTTTGCTTTCTCCTCCTCCCGAATATCCACCAGCAGCCAGACCCTCTCGTACTTCGACGCCGCTGGATTCCTCGTCACCTGTGTTACCCTCCACCCCCTCTCCCCCTCCACCTTCGCTGATGTCTCCCAAAGAGATTCACACCTCTTCAGGAGGGCGTCCCTCTCTTCTGTCCCCTCCGTTCCATACGGTACCGGCTTCGCATGTACCGTTCTCAGCATCCTCTTCCATAGCTTCTTCCCCTTACCACTGTCCAGTTCTCCCCCTCAATCCTCTTCTCCGCCTCCTTTGCCGCCTTCTCCTCCTCCTCCTTCAGCTTCCTCTCCTTCTCCTCCAGGGCTGCCACCTCCTCCTGTGATCCCGCCGGCATCTCCATCACCTCTGCCACCTTATTCAGCACCTGTGCTCTCTCCACCGCCTTCCTCCGCTCCTCCGCTACCCTCTTCTTGCTCTCCTCCTCTGCTTTTCTCCACCTTTCCTCCTCCCTCTTCTTTCTCTTCTCCGTCTCCTCCTGGAGCTTCCGGATCTCCCGAATCTCTGCTTCTCTTTTTCTCCTCTTCTCCTCCTCCCTTTTCTCTTCCTCCCTCTTCTTCTTCTCCCTCTCCAGCGCCCTTTCCTCCTTCACCGATGCCAGTCCCATCGCTGCATGTATCTCCAGGACCATTCCCTCCAGCTTCCCCATTCTTTTCTCCATATCACTCTCCCTAGTCTCTTCCCACTCCTTCCTAACCTCTTTCACCCCCTCTCTCCATTCCTTTATCTCCCTCCCCGTCATCTTCGCCCTCCTCCTATATTCCAACACCCTCTCCCCTTCCCCCCCTTCTCCTTCAGCGCCTTCCACCCTTTCTCAAAGGCAGCTTCCCCCAAAGTTGCCGTCACCCATACCCATGCTGCCCCCAGCCTCTTCGCCTCTCTTTCCTTCCCTTCTTGCCTCAGCTTGTCCACTCTCCCATCCAGCACCTGTGCCGCATGCACGAGCGCTAGCACCTCTTTCTCCTCCCTCCCCACCCCTTCTTCGTCCTCCTCCTCTTCCTCATTCTCCCCCATCTCCTCATCGTCCTCTTCCTCCTTTCCCCTCTCAGCTCCACCTACCTTTTCTTTCTCTTCTCTTCGTCCCTCCACCCTAGCAAGCACCGGCGCTGCTGCCGGCGCCTCTGCCACCGGCCTAACGCCCAGCTGTGAATCTCCGATCTCCCATTCCCCCCCGTTCCTATCCCTGAATCCTTCCCTCCTTCCTCCCCTTCTGTCGCATGGAGACCTGCTCCTGCTGCCTCCCCTCTCCCTCCTCCTTCCCCAGCTCATCATCACCCTCGTGACCCTAGGAACCCGTTCCTGCTTCTGGAAAACCACTAACGGTCCCCTCTTGACTGTGATACACTCCCTTGTCGCATTCTTTAGAACTTCTTTCTCCCTTTCTACCACGATTCCATCCTCCCCCTCCACATACCTCCGGAACATCGCCGCATCCTTACTCCAGAGCTTCACGACCCTTGCTACCTCCGCGATCCCCGTGAGCTCCTCCGTCTTCACCCACTCCACCTCCTCTGCTCCCTCCTCGCTGCTGCCTCCACTGCATCCTTTCTAATCTCTTCGATCATATCCAACTTCCCATCATATTCTCCCCCCTTTCTGTATGCCCTCGCTACTCTTTCTTTCACCGTAATCATATCCTCCCCCTCTCCCAGCCTCGCCAGCCACCAATCCTTCGTTTCCCATGTGTGGATAGCGTCTATCCCCCACACTATATTCCTGTCCATTACATATACCTCCCCTGTCCATCCCTCTCCTACCGGTCCCAAGAACTGCATCTTTGGTACTTCCTCTTCCACCGACATCCTGCTCCCTGACTTCCTTAACTTCTCGTGACCTTCGCTTAGTCCTGCCTTTTCTGGCTGTGCGCCGCTTCAATCCTAGCTCTTGTTGCTAAGACTGAAAAGGGAAGGTCGCTGCTCGTTGCTCGTTTGCGCTATTACTGTTCTTGGTCGCCCGTTCTGCAGCCGATCGGCCGATCTCCGAAGCGATCGCGCGATCCTAGGTGCGGGTCCCTGCCTCTCGAGACTTGTGTGGGAATTCTCTGAAAAACCTCAGAAAACTTGACCTTGACGAAACGAGTCCTAAACTTCTGAATTCTGTAAATCAAATGAGGTATTCTTTCTCAGGCGGTCCTGAGCTTCGCTTTGATATAACTTTCACGTTCTGGAGGCGCCGGGAAGTTGTAGTTCTTCCAAGCGCTCGTTCTGAAAAAGTTGTTGTCGGTGAAGCATGGGATGTACAGTCGCAGGAGTGAATGAGAATGAAAGAGATCGCTGACTTTTGGAAGCTGACATAAGTTTTCTTCCTGACCGATGAATTCATAGAAGAGTCGGGTAGTCCCTGGTTACGAGACTAGGGTAGTCCTATGGCCACCTACTATAATCAAGTATTCACTAGTAACGACAGGATAACACTTGCAGTATGTTCTCGTGCCCAGACTCTCTTGGCACGCTTAAATAATTCGCGAAAGGAAGAGAGTCTGGTACGAAACATCTCCGAGGTCTAACTTACTTTTGCTCCGGTCCCGGAGCTGGTTAGCGCATGACACTAAAATAGCGCTGCATGGCGCTATCTTAGTGCAATGCTATGCAAATAATAGTCAGAATATTGAGAGATCTACTGTATCTAGACAGTATCTCTAGAAATACTTTCATATTTGCTAACATGTTTGCAACTTAAGCTAGATTTCTCAGTATAGATTATATATTGGATGACTTTCACTAGCCCAGATTCCCAGATTCCTAGAATCCCAGACTCAGATTTTCGCCACATTTGCACGTCTAGGATAATTCTGGGCAAAACCCCGTTTTCACTAGGAACCCCCCAAATTCCCAGATTCCCAGATTCCTAAAGCTAACGAGTGCTGCAGAACACCCTCTACTCTCCCAACACCTGCGCTCGCTGTCTACCCCGCTGAACACCGTCCACCCGCTGAACGCTATCTACCTACTGATCCAGTTGATAAAATTTTATCAAATGTAAT